>JASTWF010000589.1:0-173285 GCA_030390025.1 Squalus acanthias
TTAATAGAGTAACACAGCAGTGTATTTATAGAATAACGCAGCAGAGTATTAACAGAGTAACACAGCAGTGTATTAACAGAGTAACACAGCAGTGTATTAACAGAGTAACACAGCAGTGTATTAACAGAGTAACACAGCAGTGTATTAACAGACTAACACAGCAGTGTATTAACAGAGTAACACAGCAGTGTATTAACAGAGTAACACAGCAGAGTATTAAAGGTAACACAGCAGTGTATTAACAGTAACACAGCGCTGTATTAACAGAGTAACACAGCAGTGCATTAACAGAGTAACACAGTAGTGCATTAACAGAGTAACACAGCAGTGTATTAATAGAGTTACATAGCAGTGTATCAACAGAGTAACACAGCAGTGTATTAACAGAGTAACATAGCAGTGTATTAACAGAGTAACATAGCAGAGTATTAACAGAGTAACACAGCAGTGTAATAACAGAGTAACACAGCAGTGTATTAAAAGAGTAACACAGCAGTGTATTAACAGAGTAACACAGCAGTGTATTAACAGAGTAACAGAGCAGTGTATTAAAAGAGTAACACAGCAGTGTATTAACAGAGTAACACAGCAGTGTATTAACAGAATAACACAGCAGTACATTAACAGAGTAATACAGCAGTGCATTAACAGAGTAACACAGCAGTGTATTCACAGTGTAACACAGCAGTGTATTAAAAGAGTAACACAGCAGAATATTAACAGAGTAACACAGCAGTGTATTAACAGAGTAACACAGCAGTGTATTAACAGAGGAGCACATCAGTGTATTAACAGAGTAACACGGCAGTGTATTAACAGAGTAACACAGCAGTGTATTTACAGAGTAACACAGCAGTGTATTAACAGAGTAACACAGCAGTGTATTAACAGAGTAACACAGCAGAAGATTAACAGAGTAACACAGCAGAGTATTAACTGTAACACAGCAGTGTATTAACAGTGTAACACAGCAGTGTATTAACAGAGTAACACAGCAGTGTATTAACAGAGTAACACAGCGCTGTATTAACAGAATAATACAGCAGTGTATTAACAGAGTTACACAGCAGTGCATTAACAGAGTAACACAGCAGTGTATTAAAAGAGTAACACAGCAGTGTATTAATAGAGTAACACAGCAGTGCATTAACAGAGTAACACAGCAAAGTATTGACAGAGTAACACAGCGCTGTATTAACAGAGTAACACAGCAGTGTATTAACAGAGTAACACAGCAGTGCATTAACAGAGTAACACAGCAGTGCATTAACAGAGTAACACAGCAGTGTATTAACAGAGTAACACAGCAGTGCATTAACAGAGTAATACAGCAGTGCATTAACAGAGTAACACAGCAGTGTATTAACAGAGTAACACAACAGTGTATTAACAGAGTAACACAGCAGTGCATTAACAGAGTAACACAGCAGTGCATTAACAGAGTAACACAGCAGCGTATTAACAGAGTAACACAGCAGTGCATTAACAGAGTAACACAGCAGTGCATTAACAGAGTAACACAGCAGTGTATTAACAGAGTAACACGGCCCTGTATTAACAGAGTAACACGGCAGTGTATTAACAGAGTAACACAGCAGTGCATTAACAGAGTAACACGGCAGTGTATTAACAGAGTAACACAGCAGTGTATTTACAGAGTAACACAGCAGTGTATTAACAGAGTAACACAGCAGTGTATTAACAGAGTAACACAGCAGTGTATTAACAGAGTAACACAGCAGTGTATTAACAGAGTAACACAGCAGTGCATTAACAGAGTAACACAGCAGTGTAATAACAGAATAACACAGCAGTGTATTAACAGAGTAACACAGCAGAGTATTAACTGTAACACAGCAGTGTATTAACAGAGTAACACATCAGTGCAACACAGCAGTGTATTAACAGTGTAACACAGCAGTGTATTAACAGAGTAACACAGCAGTGTATTAACAGAGTAACACAGCGCTGTATTAACAGAATAACACAGCAGTGTATTAACAGAGTAACACAGCAGTGCATTAACAGAGTAACACAGCAGTGCATTAACAGAGTAACACAGCAGTGTATTAACAGAGTAACACAGCAGTGCATTAACAGAGTAACACAGCAAAGTATTGACAGAGTAACACAGCGCTGTATTAACAGAGTAACACAGCAGTGTATTAACAGAGTAACACAGCAGTGCATTAACAGAGTAACACAGCAGTGCATTAACAGAGTAACACAGCAGTGTATTAACAGAGTAACACGGCAGTGTATTAACAGAGTAACACAGCAGTGCATTAACAGAGTAACACAGCAGTGTATTAACAGAGTAACACAGCAGTGTATTAACAGACTAACACAGCAGTGTATTAACAGAGTAACACAGCAGTGTATTAACAGAGTAACACAGCAGAGTATTAAAGGTAACACAGCAGTGTATTAACAGTAACACAGCGCTGTATTAACAGAGTAACACAGCAGTGCATTAACAGAGTAACACAGTAGTGCATTAACAGAGTAACACAGCAGTGTATTAATAGAGTTACATAGCAGTGTATCAACAGAGTAACACAGCAGTGTATTAACAGAGTAACATAGCAGTGTATTAACAGAGTAACATAGCAGAGTATTAACAGAGTAACACAGCAGTGTAATAACAGAGTAACACAGCAGTGTATTAAAAGAGTAACACAGCAGTGTATTAACAGAGTAACACAGCAGTGTATTAACAGAGTAACAGAGCAGTGTATTAAAAGAGTAACACAGCAGTGTATTAACAGAGTAACACAGCAGTGTATTAACAGAATAACACAGCAGTACATTAACAGAGTAATACAGCAGTGCATTAACAGAGTAACACAGCAGTGTATTCACAGTGTAACACAGCAGTGTATTAAAAGAGTAACACAGCAGAATATTAACAGAGTAACACAGCAGTGTATTAACAAAGTAACACAGCAGTGTATTAACAGAGGAGCACATCAGTGTATTAACAGAGTAACACGGCAGTGTATTAACAGAGTAACACAGCAGTGTATTTACAGAGTAACACAGCAGTGTATTAACAGAGTAACACAGCAGTGTATTAACAGAGTAACACAGCAGAAGATTAACAGAGTAACACTGCAGAGTATTAACTGTAACACAGCAGTGTATTAACAGTGTAACACAGCAGTGTATTAACAGAGTAACACAGCGCTGTATTAAAAGTGTAACACAGCAGTGCATTAACAGAGTAACACAGCAGTGTATTAACAGAGTAACACAGCAGTGCATTAACAGAGTAACACAGCAGTGTATTAACAGAGTAACACAGCAGTGCATTAACAGAGTAATACAGCAGTGCATTAACAGAGTAACACAGCAGTGTATTAACAGAGTAACACAACAGTGTATTAACAGAGTAACACAGCAGTGCATTAACAGAGTAACACAGCAGTGCATTAACAGAGTAACACAGCAGCGTATTAACAGAGTAACACAGCAGTGCATTAACAGAGTAACACAGCAGTGCATTAACAGAGTAACACAGCAGTGTATTAACAGAGTAACACGGCCCTGTATTAACAGAGTAACACGGCAGTGTATTAACAGAGTAACACAGCAGTGCATTAACAGAGTAACACGGCAGTGTATTAACAGAGTAACACAGCAGTGCATTAACAGAGTAACACAGCAGTGTATTTACAGAGTAACACAGCAGTGTATTAACAGAGTAACACAGCAGTGTATTAACAGAGTAACACAGCAGTGTATTAACAGAGTAACACAGCAGTGTATTAACAGAGTAACACAGCAGTGCATTAACAGAGTAACACAGCAGTGTAATAACAGAATAACACAGCAGTGTATTAACAGAGTAACACAGCAGAGTATTAACTGTAACACAGCAGTGTATTAACAGAGTAACACATCAGTGCAACACAGCAGTGTATTAACAGTGTAACACAGCAGTGTATTAACAGAGTAACACAGCAGTGTATTAACAGAGTAACACAGCGCTGTATTAACAGAATAACACAGCAGTGTATTAACAGAGTAACACAGCAGTGCATTAACAGAGTAACACAGCAGTGCATTAACAGAGTAACACAGCAGTGTATTAACAGAGTAACACAGCAGTGCATTAACAGAGTAACACAGCAAAGTATTGACAGAGTAACACAGCAGTGTATCAACAGAGTAACACAGCAGTGTATTAACAGAGTAACATAGCAGTGTATTAACAGAGTAACATAGCAGAGTATTAACAGAGTAACACAGCAGTGTAATAACAGAGTAACACAGCAGTGTATTAAAAGAGTAACACAGCAGTGTATTAACAGAGTAACACAGCAGTGTATTAACAGAGTAACAGAGCAGTGTATTAAAAGAGTAACACAGCAGTGTATTAACAGAGTAACACAGCAGTGTATTAACAGAATAACACAGCAGTACATTAACAGAGTAATACAGCAGTGCATTAACAGAGTAACACAGCAGTGTATTCACAGTGTAACACAGCAGTGTATTAAAAGAGTAACACAGCAGAATATTAACAGAGTAACACAGCAGTGTATTAACAGAGTAACACAGCAGTGTATTAACAGAGGAGCACATCAGTGTATTAACAGAGTAACACGGCAGTGTATTAACAGAGTAACACAGCAGTGTATTTACAGAGTAACACAGCAGTGTATTAACAGAGTAACACAGCAGTGTATTAACAGAGTAACACAGCAGAAGATTAACAGAGTAACACTGCAGAGTATTAACTGTAACACAGCAGTGTATTAACAGTGTAACACAGCAGTGTATTAACAGAGTAACACAGCAGTGTATTAACAGAGTAACACAGCGCTGTATTAACAGAGTAACACAGCAAAGTATTGACAGAGTAACACAGCAGTGTATCAACAGAGTAACACAGCAGTGTATTAACAGAGTAACATAGCAGTGTATTAACAGAGTAACATAGCAGAGTATTAACAGAGTAACACAGCAGTGTAATAACAGAGTAACACAGCAGTGTATTAAAAGAGTAACACAGCAGTGTATTAACAGAGTAACACAGCAGTGTATTAACAGAGTAACAGAGCAGTGTATTAAAAGAGTAACACAGCAGTGTATTAACAGAGTAACACAGCAGTGTATTAACAGAATAACACAGCAGTACATTAACAGAGTAATACAGCAGTGCATTAACAGAGTAACACAGCAGTGTATTCACAGTGTAACACAGCAGTGTATTAAAAGAGTAACACAGCAGAATATTAACAGAGTAACACAGCAGTGTATTAACAGAGTAACACAGCAGTGTATTAACAGAGGAGCACATCAGTGTATTAACAGAGTAACACGGCAGTGTATTAACAGAGTAACACAGCAGTGTATTTACAGAGTAACACAGCAGTGCATTAACAGAGTAACACAGCAAAGTATTGACAGAGTAACACAGCAGTGTATCAACAGAGTAACACAGCAGTGTATTAACAGAGTAACATAGCAGTGTATTAACAGAGTAACATAGCAGAGTATTAACAGAGTAACACAGCAGTGTAATAACAGAGTAACACAGCAGTGTATTAAAAGAGTAACACAGCAGTGTATTAACAGAGTAACACAGCAGTGTATTAACAGAGTAACAGAGCAGTGTATTAAAAGAGTAACACAGCAGTGTATTAACAGAGTAACACAGCAGTGTATTAACAGAATAACACAGCAGTACATTAACAGAGTAATACAGCAGTGCATTAACAGAGTAACACAGCAGTGTATTCACAGTGTAACACAGCAGTGTATTAAAAGAGTAACACAGCAGAATATTAACAGAGTAACACAGCAGTGTATTAACAGAGTAACACAGCAGTGTATTAACAGAGGAGCACATCAGTGTATTAACAGAGTAACACGGCAGTGTATTAACAGAGTAACACAGCAGTGTATTTACAGAGTAACACAGCAGTGTATTAACAGAGTAACACAGCAGTGTATTAACAGAGTAACACAGCAGAAGATTAACAGAGTAACACTGCAGAGTATTAACTGTAACACAGCAGTGTATTAACAGTGTAACACAGCAGTGTATTAACAGAGTAACACAGCAGTGTATTAACAGAGTAACACAGCGCTGTATTAACAGAGTAACACAGCAAAGTATTGACAGAGTAACACAGCAGTGTATCAACAGAGTAACACAGCAGTGTATTAACAGAGTAACATAGCAGTGTATTAACAGAGTAACATAGCAGAGTATTAACAGAGTAACACAGCAGTGTAATAACAGAGTAACACAGCAGTGTATTAAAAGAGTAACACAGCAGTGTATTAACAGAGTAACACAGCAGTGTATTAACAGAGTAACAGAGCAGTGTATTAAAAGAGTAACACAGCAGTGTATTAACAGAGTAACACAGCAGTGTATTAACAGAATAACACAGCAGTACATTAACAGAGTAATACAGCAGTGCATTAACAGAGTAACACAGCAGTGTATTCACAGTGTAACACAGCAGTGTATTAAAAGAGTAACACAGCAGAATATTAACAGAGTAACACAGCAGTGTATTAACAGAGTAACACAGCAGTGTATTAACAGAGGAGCACATCAGTGTATTAACAGAGTAACACGGCAGTGTATTAACAGAGTAACACTGCAGTGTATTTACAGAGTAACACAGCAGTGTATTAACAGAGTAACACAGCAGTGTATTAACAGAGTAACACAGCAGAAGATTAACAGAGTAACACTGCAGAGTATTAACTGTAACACAGCAGTGTATTAACAGTGTAACACAGCAGTGTATTAACAGAGTAACACAGCAGTGTATTAACAGAGTAACACAGCGCTGTATTAACAGAATAATACAGCAGTGTATTAACAGAGTTACACAGCAGTGCATTAACAGAGTAACACAGCAGTGTATTAAAAGAGTAACACAGCAGTGTATTAATAGAGTAACACAGCAGTGCATTAACAGAGTAACACAGCAAAGTATTGACAGAGTAACACAGCGCTGTATTAACAGAGTAACACAGCAGTGTATTAACAGAGTAACACAGCAGTGCATTAACAGAGTAACACAGCAGTGCATTAACAGAGTAACACAGCAGTGTATTAACAGAGTAACACAGCAGTGTATTAACAGAGTAACACAGCAGTGCATTAACAGAGTAACACAGCAGTGTATTAACAGAGTAACACAGCGCTGTATTAAAAGTGTAACACAGCAGTGCATTAACAGAGTAACACAGCAGTGTATTAACAGAGTAACACAGCAGTGCATTAACAGAGTAACACAGCAGTGTATTAACAGAGTAACACAGCAGTGCATTAACAGAGTAATACAGCAGTGCATTAACAGAGTAACACAGCAGTGTATTAACAGAGTAACACAACAGTGTATTAACAGAGTAACACAGCAGTGCATTAACAGAGTAACACAGCAGTGCATTAACAGAGTAACACAGCAGCGTATTAACAGAGTAACACAGCAGTGCATTAACAGAGTAACACAGCAGTGCATTAACAGAGTAACACAGCAGTGTATTAACAGAGTAACACGGCCCTGTATTAACAGAGTAACACGGCAGTGTATTAACAGAGTAACACAGCAGTGCATTAACAGAGTAACACGGCAGTGTATTAACAGAGTAACACAGCAGTGCATTAACAGAGTAACACAGCAGTGTATTTACAGAGTAACACAGCAGTGTATTAACAGAGTAACACAGCAGTGTATTAACAGAGTAACACAGCAGTGTATTAACAGAGTAACACAGCAGTGTATTAACAGAGTAACACAGCAGTGCATTAACAGAGTAACACAGCAGTGTAATAACAGAATAACACAGCAGTGTATTAACAGAGTAACACAGCAGAGTATTAACTGTAACACAGCAGTGTATTAACAGAGTAACACATCAGTGCAACACAGCAGTGTATTAACAGTGTAACACAGCAGTGTATTAACAGAGTAACACAGCAGTGTATTAACAGAGTAACACAGCGCTGTATTAACAGAATAACACAGCAGTGTATTAACAGAGTAACACAGCAGTGCATTAACAGAGTAACACAGCAGTGCATTAACAGAGTAACACAGCAGTGTATTAACAGAGTAACACAGCAGTGCATTAACAGAGTAACACAGCAAAGTATTGACAGAGTAACACAGCGCTGTATTAACAGAGTAACACAGCAGTGTATTAACAGAGTAACACAGCAGTGCATTAACAGAGTAACACAGCAGTGCATTAACAGAGTAACACAGCAGTGTATTAACAGAGTAACACAGCAGTGTATTAACAGAGAACACAGCAGTGCATTAACAGAGTAACACAGCAGTGTATAAACAGAGTAACACAGCGCTGTATTAAAAGTGTAACACAGCAGTGCATTAACAGAGTAACACAGCAGTGTATTAACAGAGTAACACAGCAGTGCATTAACAGAGTAACACAGCAGTGTATTAACAGAGTAACACAGCAGTGCATTAACAGAGTAATACAGCAGTGCATTAACAGAGTAACACAGCAGTGTATTAACAGAGTAACACAACAGTGTATTAACAGAGTAGCACAGCAGTGTATTAACAGAGTAACACAGCAGTGCATTAACAGAGTAACACAGCAGTGCATTAACACAGTAACACAGCAGTGTATTAACAGAGTAACACAGCAGTGCATGAATAGAGTAACACAGCAGTGTATTAACAGAGTAACACAGCAGTGCTTTAACAGAGTAACACAGCAGTGCATTAACAGAGTAACACAGCAGTGCATTAACAGAGTAACACAGCAGTGTATTAACAGAGTAACACAGCAGTGCATTAACAGAGTAACACAGCAGTGCATTAACAGAGTAACACAGCAGTGTATTAACAGAGTAACACAGCCCTGTATTAACAGAGTAACACGGCAGTGTATTAACAGAGTAACACAGCAGTGCATTAACAGAGTGACACGGCAGTGTATTAACAGAGTAACACAGCAGTGCATTAACAGAGTAACACAGCAGTGTATTAACAGAGTAACACAGCTGTGTATTAACAGAGTAACACAGCAGTGTATTAACAGAGTAACACAGCAGTGTATTAACAGAGTAACACAGCAGTGTATTAACAGAGTAACACAGCAGTGCATTAACAGAGTAACGCAGCAGTGTAATAACAGAGTAACACAGCAGTGTATTAACAGAGTAACACAGCAGTGCATTAACAGAGTAACACAGCAGTGTATTAACAGAGCAACACAGCAGTGCATTAACAGAGTAACGAAGCAGTTTATTAACAGAGTAACACAGCAGTGCATTAACAGACTAATACAGCAGTGTATTAACAGAGCAACACAGGAGTGCATTAACAGAGTAACACAGCAGTGTATTAACAGAGTAACACAGCAGTGTATTAACAGAGTAACACAGCGCTGTATTAACAGAGTAACACAGCAGTGCATTAACAGAGTAACACAGCAGTGTATTAACAGAGTAACACAGCAGTGTATTAACAGAGTAAAACAGCGCTGTATTAACAGAGTAACACAGCAGTGTATTAACAGAGTAACACAGCAGTGTATTAACAGAGTAACACAGCAGTGTATTAACAGAGTAACACAGCAGAGTATTAATAGAGTAACACAGCAGAGTATTAACAGAGTAACACAGCAGTGTATTAACAGAGTAACACAGCGCTGTATTAACAGAGTAACACAGCAGTGTATTAACAGATTAACACAGCAGTGTATTAACAGTGTAACACTGCAGTGTATTTACAGAATAAGGCAGCAGAGTATTAACAGAGTAACACAGCAGTGTATTAACAGAGTAACACAGCAGTGTATTAACAGAGTAACACAGCAGTGTATTAACAGAGTAACACAGCAGTGTATTAACAGAGTAATACAGCAGTGTATTAACAGAGTAACACAGCAGTGTATTAACAGAGTAACACAGCAGTGTAATAACAGAGTAACACAGCAGTGTATTAACAGAGTAACACAGCAGTGTAATAACAGAGTAACACAGCAGTGTATTAACTGAGTAACACAGCAGTGTATTAACAGAGTAACACAGCGCTGTATTAACAGAGTAACACAGCAGTGTATTAACAGAGTAACACAGCAGTGTATTAACAGAGTAACACAGCGCTGTATTAACAGAGTAACACAGCAGTGTATTAACAGATTAACACAGCAGTGTATTAACAGTGTAACACTGCAGTGTATTTACAGAATAAGGCAGCAGAGTATTAACAGAGTAACACAGCAGTGTAATAACAGAGTAACACAGCAGTGTATTAACAGAGTAACACAGCAGAGTATTAACAGAGTAACACAGCAGTGTAATAACAGAGTAACACAGCAGTGTATTAACAGAGTAACACAGCAGTGTATTAACAGAGTAACACAGCAGTGTATTAACAGAGTAACACAGCAGTGTATTAACAGAGTAACACAGCAGTGTATTAACTGAGTAACACAGCAGTGTATTAAGAGAGTAACACAGCAGTGTATTAACAGATTAACACAGCAGTGTAATAACAGAGTAAAACGCAGTGTATTAACAGAGTAACACAGCAGTGTATTAACAGAGTAACACAGCAGTGTATTAACAGAGTAACACAGCAATGTATTAACAGAGTAACACAGCAGTGTATTAACAGAGTAACACAGCAGTGTATTAACAGTGTAACACAGCAGTGTATTAACAGAGTAACACAGCAGTGTATTAACAGAGTAACACAGCAGTGTAATAACAGAGTAACACAGCAGTGTATTAACAGAGTAACACAGCCCTGTATTAACAGAGTAACACGGCAGTGTATTAACAGAGTAACACGGCAGTGTATTGACAGAGTAACACAGCAGTGCATTAACAGAGTAACACAGCAGTGTATTAACAGAGTAACACAGCAGTGTATTAACAGAGTAACACAGCAGTGTATTAACAGAGTAACACAGCAGTGTATTAACAGAGTAACACAGCAGTGTATTAACAGAGTAACGAAGCAGCGTATTAACAGAGTAACACAGCAGTGCATTAACAGACTAACACAGCAGTGTATTAACAGAGCAACACAGCAGTGCATTAACAGAGTAACACAGCAGTGTACTAACAGAGTAACACAGCAGTGTATTAACAGAGTAACACAGCGCTGTATTAACAGAGTAACACAGCAGTGCATTAACAGAGTAACACAGCAGTGTATTAACAGAGTAACACAGCAGTGTATTAACAGAGTAAAACAGCGCTGTATTAACAGAGTAACACAGCAGTGTATTAACAGAGTAACACAGCAGTGCTTTAACAGAGTAACACAGCAGTGCATTAACAGAGTAACACAGCAGTGCATTAACAGAGTAACACAGCAGTGTATTAACAGAGTAACACAGCAGTGCATTAACAGAGTAACACAGCAGTGCATTAACAGAGTAACACAGCAGTGTATTAACAGAGTAACACAGCCCTGTATTAACAGAGTAACACGGCAGTGTATTAACAGAGTAACACAGCAGTGCATTAACAGAGTAACACGGCAGTGTATTAACAGAGTAACACAGCAGTGCATTAACAGAGTAACACAGCAGTGTATTAACAGAGTAACACAGCAGTGTATTAACAGAGTAACACAGCAGTGTATTAACAGAGTAACACAGCAGTGTATTAACAGAGTAACACAGCAGTGTATTAACAGAGTAACACAGCAGTGCATTAACAGAGTAACGCAGCAGTGTAATAACAGAGTAACACAGCAGTGTATTAACAGAGTAACACAGCAGTGCATTAACAGAGTAACACAGCAGTGTATTAACAGAGCAACACAGCAGTGCATTAACAGAGTAACGAAGCAGTTTATTAACAGAGTAACACAGCAGTGCATTAACAGACTAATACAGCAGTGTATTAACAGAGCAACACAGGAGTGCATTAACAGAGTAACACAGCAGTGTATTAACAGAGTAACACAGCAGTGTATTAACAGAGTAACACAGCGCTGTATTAACAGAGTAACACAGCAGTGCATTAACAGAGTAACACAGCAGTGTATTAACAGAGTAACACAGCAGTGTATTAACAGAGTAAAACAGCGCTGTATTAACAGAGTAACACAGCAGTGTATTAACAGAGTAACACAGCAGTGTATTAACAGAGTAACACAGCAGTGTATTAACAGAGTAACACAGCAGAGTATTAATAGAGTAACACAGCAGAGTATTAACAGAGTAACACAGCAGTGTATTAACAGAGTAACACAGCGCTGTATTAACAGAGTAACACAGCAGTGTATTAACAGATTAACACAGCAGTGTATTAACAGTGTAACACTGCAGTGTATTTACAGAATAAGGCAGCAGAGTATTAACAGAGTAACACAGCAGTGTATTAACAGAGTAACACAGCAGAGTATTAACAGGGTAACACAGCAGTGTAATAACAGAGTAACACAGCAGTGTATTAACAGAGTAACACAGCAGTGTATTAACAGAGTAACACAGCAGTGTATTAACAGAGTAACACAGCAGTGTATTAACAGAGTAATACAGCAGTGTATTAACAGAGTAAACAGCAGTGTATTAACAGAGTAACACAGCAGTGTATTAACAGAGTAACACAGCAGTGTATTAACAGAGTAACACAGCAGTGCATTAACAGAGTAACACAGCAGCGTATTAACAGAGTAACACAGCAGTGCATTAACAGAGTAACACAGCAGTGCATTAACAGAGTAACACAGCAGTGTATTAACAGAGTAACACGGCCCTGTATTAACAGAGTAACACGGCAGTGTATTAACAGAGTAACACAGCAGTGCATTAACAGAGTAACACGGCAGTGTATTAACAGAGTAACACAGCAGTGCATTAACAGAGTAACACAGCAGTGTATTTACAGAGTAACACAGCAGTGTATTAACAGAGTAACACAGCAGTGTATTAACAGAGTAACACAGCAGTGTATTAACAGAGTAACACAGCAGTGTATTAACAGAGTAACACAGCAGTGCATTAACAGAGTAACACAGCAGTGTAATAACAGAATAACACAGCAGTGTATTAACAGAGTAACACAGCAGAGTATTAACTGTAACACAGCAGTGTATTAACAGAGTAACACATCAGTGCAACACAGCAGTGTATTAACAGTGTAACACAGCAGTGTATTAACAGAGTAACACAGCAGTGTATTAACAGAGTAACACAGCGCTGTATTAACAGAATAACACAGCAGTGTATTAACAGAGTAACACAGCAGTGCATTAACAGAGTAACACAGCAGTGCATTAACAGAGTAACACAGCAGTGTATTAACAGAGTAACACAGCAGTGCATTAACAGAGTAACACAGCAAAGTATTGACAGAGTAACACAGCAGTGTATCAACAGAGTAACACAGCAGTGTATTAACAGAGTAACATAGCAGTGTATTAACAGAGTAACATAGCAGAGTATTAACAGAGTAACACAGCAGTGTAATAACAGAGTAACACAGCAGTGTATTAAAAGAGTAACACAGCAGTGTATTAACAGAGTAACACAGCAGTGTATTAACAGAGTAACAGAGCAGTGTATTAAAAGAGTAACACAGCAGTGTATTAACAGAGTAACACAGCAGTGTATTAACAGAATAACACAGCAGTACATTAACAGAGTAATACAGCAGTGCATTAACAGAGTAACACAGCAGTGTATTCACAGTGTAACACAGCAGTGTATTAAAAGAGTAACACAGCAGATATTAACAGAGTAACACAGCAGTGTATTAACAGAGTAACACAGCAGTGTATTAACAGAGGAGCACATCAGTGTATTAACAGAGTAACACGCAGTGTATTAACAGAGTAACACAGCAGTGTATTTACAGAGTAACACAGCAGTGTATTAACAGAGTAACACAGCAGTGTATTAACAGAGTAACACAGCAGAAGATTAACAGAGTAACACTGCAGAGTATTAACTGTAACACAGCAGTGTATTAACAGTGTAACACAGCAGTGTATTAACAGAGTAACACAGCAGTGTATTAACAGAGTAACACAGCGCTGTATTAACAGAGTAACACAGCAAAGTATTGACAGAGTAACACAGCAGTGTATCAACAGAGTAACACAGCAGTGTATTAACAGAGTAACATAGCAGTGTATTAACAGAGTAACATAGCAGAGTATTAACAGAGTAACACAGCAGTGTAATAACAGAGTAACACAGCAGTGTATTAAAAGAGTAACACAGCAGTGTATTAACAGAGTAACACAGCAGTGTATTAACAGAGTAACAGAGCAGTGTATAAAAGAGTAACACAGCAGTGTATTAACAGAGTAACACAGCAGTGTATTAACAGAATAACACAGCAGTACATTAACAGAGTAATACAGCAGTGCATTAACAGAGTAACACAGCAGTGTATTCACAGTGTAACACAGCAGTGTATTAAAAGAGTAACACAGCAGAATATTAACAGAGTAACACAGCAGTGTATTAACAGAGTAACACAGCAGTGTATTAACAGAGGAGCACATCAGTGTATTAACAGAGTAACACGGCAGTGTATTAACAGAGTAACACAGCAGTGTATTTACAGAGTAACACAGCAGTGCATTAACAGAGTAACACAGCAAAGTATTGACAGAGTAACACAGCAGTGTATCAACAGAGTAACACAGCAGTGTATTAACAGAGTAACATAGCAGTGTATTAACAGAGTAACATAGCAGAGTATTAACAGAGTAACACAGCAGTGTAATAACAGAGTAACACAGCAGTGTATTAAAAGAGTAACACAGCAGTGTATTAACAGAGTAACACAGCAGTGTATTAACAGAGTAACAGAGCAGTGTATTAAAAGAGTAACACAGCAGTGTATTAACAGAGTAACACAGCAGTGTATTAACAGAATAACACAGCAGTACATTAACAGAGTAATACAGCAGTGCATTAACAGAGTAACACAGCAGTGTATTCACAGTGTAACACAGCAGTGTATTAAAAGAGTAACACAGCAGAATATTAACAGAGTAACACAGCAGTGTATTAACAGAGTAACACAGCAGTGTATTAACAGAGGAGCACATCAGTGTATTAACAGAGTAACACGGCAGTGTATTAACAGAGTAACACAGCAGTGTATTTACAGAGTAACACAGCAGTGTATTAACAGAGTAACACAGCAGTGTATTAACAGAGTAACACAGCAGAAGATTAACAGAGTAACACTGCAGAGTATTAACTGTAACACAGCAGTGTATTAACAGTGTAACACAGCAGTGTATTAACAGAGTAACACAGCAGTGTATTAACAGAGTAACACAGCGCTGTATTAACAGAGTAACACAGCAAGTATTGACAGAGTAACACAGCAGTGTATCAACAGAGTAACACAGCAGTGTATTAACAGAGTAACATAGCAGTGTATTAACAGAGTAACATAGCAGAGTATTAACAGAGTAACACAGCAGTGTAATAACAGAGTAACACAGCAGTGTATTAAAAGAGTAACACAGCAGTGTATTAACAGAGTAACACAGCAGTGTATTAACAGAGTAACAGAGCAGTGTATTAAAAGAGTAACACAGCAGTGTATTAACAGAGTAACACAGCAGTGTATTAACAGAATAACACAGCAGTACATTAACAGAGTAATACAGCAGTGCATTAACAGAGTAACACAGCAGTGTATTCACAGTGTAACACAGCAGTGTATTAAAAGAGTAACACAGCAGAATATTAACAGAGTAACACAGCAGTGTATTAACAGAGTAACACAGCAGTGTATTAACAGAGGAGCACATCAGTGTATTAACAGAGTAACACGGCAGTGTATTAACAGAGTAACACAGCAGTGTATTTACAGAGTAACACAGCAGTGTATTAACAGAGTAACACAGCAGTGTATTAACAGAGTAACACAGCAGAAGATTAACAGAGTAACACTGCAGAGTATTAACTGTAACACAGCAGTGTATTAACAGTGTAACACAGCAGTGTATTAACAGAGTAACACAGCAGTGTATTAACAGAGTAACACAGCGCTGTATTAACAGAATAATACAGCAGTGTATTAACAGAGTAACACAGCAGTGCATTAACAGAGTAACACAGCAGTGTATTAAAAGAGTAACACAGCAGTGTATTAAAGAGTAACACAGCAGTGCATTAACAGAGTAACACAGCAAGTATTGACAGAGTAACACAGCGCTGTATTAACAGAGTAACACAGCAGTGTATTAACAGAGTAACACAGCAGTGCATTAACAGAGTAACACAGCAGTGCATTAACAGAGTAACACAGCAGTGTATTAACAGAGTAACACAGCAGTGTATTAACAGAGTAACACAGCAGTGCATTAACAGAGTAACACAGCAGTGTATTAACAGAGTAACACAGCAGCTGTATTAAAAGAGTAACACAGCAGTGCATTAACAGAGTAACACAGCAGTGTATTAACAGAGTAACACAGCAGTGCATTAACAGAGTAACACAGCAGTGTATTAACAGAGTAACACAGCAGTGCATTAACAGAGTAATACAGCAGTGCATTAACAGAGTAACACAGCAGTGTATTAACAGAGTAACACAACAGTGTATTAACAGAGTAACACAGCAGTGCATTAACAGAGTAACACAGCAGTGCATTAACAGAGTAACACAGCAGCGTATTAACAGAGTAACACAGCAGTGCATTAACAGAGTAACACAGCAGTGCATTAACAGAGTAACACAGCAGTGTATTAACAGAGTAACACGGCCCTGTATTAACAGAGTAACCACGGCAGTGTATTAACAGAGTAACACAGCAGTGCATTAACAGAGTAACACGGCAGTGTATTAACAGAGTAACACAGCAGTGCATTAACAGAGTAACACAGCAGTGTATTTACAGAGTAACACAGCAGTGTATTAACAGAGTAACACAGCAGTGTATTAACAGAGTAACACAGCAGTGTATTAACAGAGTAACACAGCAGTGTATTAACAGAGTAACACAGCAGTGCATTAACAGAGTAACACAGCAGTGTAATAACAGAATAACACAGCAGTGTATTAACAGAGTAACACAGCAGAGTATTAACTGTAACACAGCAGTGTATTAACAGAGTAACACATCAGTGCAACACAGCAGTGTATTAACAGTGTAACACAGCAGTGTATTAACAGAGTAACACAGCAGTGTATTAACAGAGTAACACAGCGCTGTATTAACAGAATAACACAGCAGTGTATTAACAGAGTAACACAGCAGTGCATTAACAGAGTACACAGCAGTGCATTACAGAGTAACACAGCAGTGTATTAACAGAGTAACACAGCAGTGCATTAACAGAGTAACACAGCAAAGTATTGACAGAGTAACACAGCGCTGTATTAACAGAGTAACACAGCAGTGTATTAACAGAGTAACACAGCAGTGCATTAACAGAGTAACACAGCAGTGCATTAACAGAGTAACACAGCAGTGTATTAACAGAGTAACACAGCAGTGTATTAACAGAGAACACAGCAGTGCATTAACAGAGTAACACAGCAGTGTATAAACAGAGTAACACAGCGCTGTATTAAAAGTGTAACACAGCAGTGCATTAACAGAGTAACACAGCAGTGTATTAACAGAGTAACACAGCAGTGCATTAACAGAGTAACACAGCAGTGTATTAACAGAGTAACACAGCAGTGCATTAACAGAGTAATACAGCAGTGCATTAACAGAGTAACACAGCAGTGTATTAACAGAGTAACACAACAGTGTATTAACAGAGTAGCACAGCAGTGTATAACAGAGTAACACAGCAGTGCATTAACAGAGTAACACAGCAGTGCATTAACACAGTAACACAGCAGTGTATTAACAGAGTAACACAGCAGTGCATGAATAGAGTAACACAGCAGTGTATTAACAGAGTAACACAGCAGTGCTTTAACAGAGTAACACAGCAGTGCATTAACAGAGTAACACAGCAGTGCATTAACAGAGTAACACAGCAGTGTATTAACAGAGTAACACAGCAGTGCATTAACAGAGTAACACAGCAGTGCATTAACAGAGTAACACAGCAGTGTATTAACAGAGTAACACAGCCCTGTATTAACAGAGTAACACGGCAGTGTATTAACAGAGTAACACAGCAGTGCATTAACAGAGTGACACGGCAGTGTATTAACAGAGTAACACAGCAGTGCATTAACAGAGTAACACAGCAGTGTATTAACAGAGTAACACAGCTGTGTATTAACAGAGTAACACAGCAGTGTATTAACAGAGTAACACAGCAGTGTATTAACAGAGTAACACAGCAGTGTATTAACAGAGTAACACAGCAGTGCATTAACAGAGTAACGCAGCAGTGTAATAACAGAGTAACACAGCAGTGTATTAACAGAGTAACACAGCAGTGCATTAACAGAGTAACACAGCAGTGTATTAACAGAGCAACACAGCAGTGCATTAACAGAGTAACGAAGCAGTTTATTAACAGAGTAACACAGCAGTGCATTAACAGACTAATACAGCAGTGTATTAACAGAGCAACACAGGAGTGCATTAACAGAGTAACACAGCAGTGTATTAACAGAGTAACACAGCAGTGTATTAACAGAGTAACACAGCGCTGTATTAACAGAGTAACACAGCAGTGCATTAACAGAGTAACACAGCAGTGTATTAACAGAGTAACACAGCAGTGTATTAACAGAGTAAAACAGCGCTGTATTAACAGAGTAACACAGCAGTGTATTAACAGAGTAACACAGCAGTGTATTAACAGAGTAACACAGCAGTGTATTAACAGAGTAACACAGCAGAGTATTAATAGAGTAACACAGCAGAGTATTAACAGAGTAACACAGCAGTGTATTAACAGAGTAACACAGCGCTGTATTAACAGAGTAACACAGCAGTGTATTAACAGATTAACACAGCAGTGTATTAACAGTGTAACACTGCAGTGTATTTACAGAATAAGGCAGCAGAGTATTAACAGAGTAACACAGCAGTGTATTAACAGATTAACACAGCAGAGTATTAACAGGGTAACACAGCAGTGTAATAACAGAGTAACACAGCAGTGTATTAACAGAGTAACACAGCAGTGTATTAACAGAGTAACACAGCAGTGTATTAACAGAGTAACACAGCAGTGTATTAACAGAGTAATACAGCAGTGTATTAACAGAGTAACACAGCAGTGTATTAACAGAGTAACACAGCAGTGTAATAACAGAGTAACACAGCAGTGTATTAACAGAGTAACACAGCAGTGTAATAACAGAGTAACACAGCAGTGTATTAACTGAGTAACACAGCAGTGTATTAACAGAGTAACACAGCGCTGTATTAACAGAGTAACACAGCAGTGTATTAACAGAGTAACACAGCAGTGTATTAACAGATTAACACAGCAGTGTATTAACAGTGTAACACTGCAGTGTATTTACAGAATAAGGCAGCAGTGTATTAACAGAGTAACACAGCAGTGTATTAACAGAGTAACACAGCAGTGTATTAACAGAGTAACACAGCAGAGTATTAACAGAGTAACACAGCAGTGTAATAACAGAGTAACACAGCAGTGTATTAACAGAGTAACACAGCAGTGTATTAACAGAGTAACACAGCAGTGTATTAACAGAGTAACACAGCAGTGTAATAACAGAGTAACACAGCAGTGTATTAACAGAGTAACACAGCAGAGTATTAACAGAGTAACACAGCAGTGTAATAACAGAGTAACACAGCAGTGTATTAACAGAGTAACACAGCAGTGTATTAACAGAGTAACACAGCAGTGTATTAACAGAGTAACACAGCAGTGTATTAACAGAGTAACACAGCAGTGTATTAACTGAGTAACACAGCAGTGTATTAAGAGAGTAACACAGCAGTGTATTAACAGATTAACACAGCAGTGTAATAACAGAGTAAAACGGCAGTGTATTAACAGAGTAACACAGCAGTGTATTAACAGAGTAACACAGCAGTGTATTAACAGAGTAACACAGCAGTGTATTAACAGAGTAACACAGCAGTGTATTAACAGAGTAACACAGCAGTGTATTAACAGTGTAACACAGCAGTGTATTAACAGAGTAACACAGCAGTGTATTAACAGAGTAACACAGCAGTGTAATAACAGAGTAACACAGCAGTGTATTAACAGAGTAACACAGCCCTGTATTAACAGAGTAACACGGCAGTGTATTAACAGAGTAACACGGCAGTGTATTGACAGAGTAACACAGCAGTGCATTAACAGAGTAACACAGCAGTGTATTAACAGAGTAACACAGCAGTGTATTAACAGAGTAACACAGCAGTGTATTAACAGAGTAACACAGCAGTGTATTAACAGAGTAACACAGCAGTGTATTAACAGAGTAACGAAGCAGCGTATTAACAGAGTAACACAGCAGTGCATTAACAGACTAACACAGCAGTGTATTAACAGAGCAACACAGCAGTGCATTAACAGAGTAACACAGCAGTGTACTAACAGAGTAACACAGCAGTGTATTAACAGAGTAACACAGCGCTGTATTAACAGAGTAACACAGCAGTGCATTAACAGAGTAACACAGCAGTGTATTAACAGAGTAACACAGCAGTGTATTAACAGAGTAAAACAGCGCTGTATTAACAGAGTAACACAGCAGTGTATTAACAGAGTAACACAGCAGTGCTTTAACAGAGTAACACAGCAGTGCATTAACAGAGTAACACAGCAGTGCATTAACAGAGTAACACAGCAGTGTATTAACAGAGTAACACAGCAGTGCATTAACAGAGTAACACAGCAGTGCATTAACAGAGTAACACAGCAGTGTATTAACAGAGTAACACAGCCCTGTATTAACAGAGTAACACGGCAGTGTATTAACAGAGTAACACAGCAGTGCATTAACAGAGTAACACGGCAGTGTATTAACAGAGTAACACAGCAGTGCATTAACAGAGTAACACAGCAGTGTATTAACAGAGTAACACAGCAGTGTATTAACAGAGTAACACAGCAGTGTATTAACAGAGTAACACAGCAGTGTATTAACAGAGTAACACAGCAGTGTATTAACAGAGTAACACAGCAGTGCATTAACAGAGTAACGCAGCAGTGTAATAACAGAGTAACACAGCAGTGTATTAACAGAGTAACACAGCAGTGCATTAACAGAGTAACACAGCAGTGTATTAACAGAGCAACACAGCAGTGCATTAACAGAGTAACGAAGCAGTTTATTAACGAGTAACACAGCAGTGCATTAACAGACTAATACAGCAGTGTATTAACAGAGCAACACAGGAGTGCATTAACAGAGTAACACAGCAGTGTATTAACAGAGTAACACAGCAGTGTATTAACAGAGTAACACAGCGCTGTATTAACAGAGTAACACAGCAGTGCATTAACAGAGTAACACAGCAGTGTATTAACAGAGTAACACAGCAGTGTATTAACAGAGTAAAACAGCGCTGTATTAACAGAGTAACACAGCAGTGTATTAACAGAGTAACACAGCAGTGTATTAACAGAGTAACACAGCAGTGTATTAACAGAGTAACACAGCAGAGTATTAATAGAGTAACACAGCAGAGTATTAACAGAGTAACACAGCAGTGTATTAACAGAGTAACACAGCGCTGTATTAACAGAGTAACACAGCAGTGTATTAACAGATTAACACAGCAGTGTATTAACAGTGTAACACTGCAGTGTATTTACAGAATAAGCAGCAGAGTATTAACAGAGTAACACAGCAGTGTATTAACAGAGTAACACAGCAGAGTATTAACAGGGTAACACAGCAGTGTAATAACAGAGTAACACAGCAGTGTATTAACAGAGTAACACAGCAGTGTATTAACAGAGTAACACAGCAGTGTATTAACAGAGTAACACAGCAGTGTATTAACAGAGTAATACAGCAGTGTATTAACAGAGTAACACAGCAGTGTATTAACAGAGTAACACAGCAGTGTAATAACAGAGTAACACAGCAGTGTATTAACAGAGTAACACAGCAGTGTAATAACAGAGTAACACAGCAGTGTATTAACTGAGTAACACAGCAGTGTATTAACAGAGTAACACAGCGCTGTATTAACAGAGTAACACAGCAGTGTATTAACAGAGTAACACAGCAGTGTATTAACAGAGTAACACAGCGCTGTATTAACAGAGTAACACAGCAGTGTATTAACAGATTAACACAGCAGTGTATTAACAGTGTAACACTGCAGTGTATTTACAGAATAAGGCAGCAGAGTATTAACAGAGTAACACAGCAGTGTAATAACAGAGTAACACAGCAGTGTATTAACAGAGTAACACAGCAGAGTATTAACAGAGTAACACAGCAGTGTAATAACAGAGTAACACAGCAGTGTATTAACAGAGTAACACAGCAGTGTATTAACAGAGTAACACAGCAGTGTATTAACAGAGTAACACAGCAGTGTATTAACAGAGTAACACAGCAGTGTATTAACTGAGTAACACAGCAGTGTATTAAGAGAGTAACACAGCAGTGTATTAACAGATTAACACAGCAGTGTAATAACAGAGTAAAACGCAGTGTATTAACAGAGTAACACAGCAGTGTATTAACAGAGTAACACAGCAGTGTATTAACAGAGTAACACAGCAGTGTATTAACAGAGTAACACAGCAGTGTATTAACAGAGTAACACAGCAGTGTATTAAAGTGTAACACAGCAGTGTATTAACAGAGTAACACAGCAGTGTATTAACAGAGTAACACAGCAGTGTAATAACAGAGTAACACAGCAGTGTATTAACAGAGTAACACAGCCCTGTATTAACAGAGTAACACGGCAGTGTATTAACAGAGTAACACGGCAGTGTATTGACAGAGTAACACAGCAGTGCATTAACAGAGTAACACAGCAGTGTATTAACAGAGTAACACAGCAGTGTATTAACAGAGTAACACAGCAGTGTATTAACAGAGTAACACAGCAGTGTATTAACAGAGTAACACAGCAGTGTATTAACAGAGTAACGAAGCAGCGTATTAACAGAGTAACACAGCAGTGCATTAACAGACTAACACAGCAGTGTATTAACAGAGCAACACAGCAGTGCATTAACAGAGTAAACAGCAGCATGTATTAACAGAGTAACACAGCGCTGTATTAACAGAGTAACACAGCAGTGCATTAACAGAGTAACACAGCAGTGTATTAACAGAGTAACACAGCAGTGTATTAACAGAGTAAAACAGCGCTGTATTAACAGAGTAACACAGCAGTGTATTAACAGAGTAACACAGCAGTGTATTAACAGATTAACACAGCAGTGTATTAACAGAGTAACACAGCGCTGTATTAACAGAATAACACAGCGCTGTATTAAAAGAGTAACACAGCAGTGTATTAACAGAGTAACACAGCGCTGTATTAACAGAGTAACACAGCAGTGTATTAACAGATTAACACAGCAGTGTATTAACAGAGTAACCCTGCAGTGTATTTGCAGAATAAGGCAGCAGATTATTAACAGAGTAACACAGCAGTGTATTAACAGAGTAACACAGCAGCGTATTAACAGAGTAACGCAGCAGTGTAATAACAGAGTAACACAGCAGTGTATTAACAGAGTAACACAGCAGTGTATTAACAGAGTAACACAGCAGTGTATTAACAGAGTAACACAGCAGTGTATTAACTGAGTAACACAGCAGTGTATTAAGAGAGTAACACAGCAGTGTATTAACAGATTAACACAGCAGTGTAATAACAGAGCAACACAGCAGTGCATTAACAGAGTAACAAGCAGTGTATTAACAGAGTAACACAGCAGTGCTATTAACAGAGCTAACACGCAGTGTATTAACAGAGCTAACACAGCAGTGTATTAACAGAGTAACACAGCAGTGTATTAACAGAGTAACACAGCAGTGTATTAACAGAGTAACACAGCGCTGTAATAACAGAGTAACACAGCAGTGCATTAACAGAGTAACACAGCAGTGTATTAACAGAGTAACACAGCAGTGTATTAACAGAGTAAAACAGCGCTGTATTAACAGAGTAACACAGCAGTGTATTAACAGAGTAACACAGCAGTGTATTAACAGAGTAACACAGCTGTGTATTAACAGAGTAACACGGCAGTGTATTAACAGAGTAACACGGCAGTGTATTAACAGAGTAACACGGCAGTGTATTAACAGAGTAACACAGCAGTGCATTAACAGAGTAACCCTGCAGTGTATTTGCAGAATAAGGCAGCAGAGTATTAACAGAGTAACACAGCAGTGTATTAACAGAGTAACACAGCAGAGTATCAACAGAGTAACACAGCAGTGTAATAACAGAGTAACACAGCAGTGTATTAACAGAGTAACACAGCAGTGTATTAACAGAGTAACACAGCAGTGTATTAAGAGAGTAACACAGCAGTGTATTAACTGAGTAACAAAGCAGTGTATTAAGAGAGTAACACAGCAGTGTATTAACAGATTAACACAGCAGTGTAATAACAGAGTAAAACAGCAGTGTATTAACAGAGTAACACAGCAGTGTATTAACAGAGTAACACAGCAGTGTATTAACAGAGTAACACAGCAGTGTATTAACAGAGTAACCACAGCAGTGTATTAACAGAGTAACACAGCAGTGTATTAACAGTGTAACACAGCAGTGTATTAACAGAGTAACACAGCAGTGTATTAACAGAGTAACACAGCAGTGTAATAACAGAGTAACACAGCAGTGCATTAACAGAGTAACACAGCAGTGTATTAACAGAGTAACACAGCCGCTGTATTAACAGAGTAACACAGCAGTGCATTAACAGAGTAACACAGCAGTGTATTAACAGAGTAAACACAGCAGGTGTATTAACAGAGTAAAACAGCGCTGTATTAACAGAGTAACACAGCAGTGTATTAACAGAGTAACACAGCAGTGTATTAACAGATTAACACAGCAGTGTATTAACAGAGTAACACAGCGCTGTATTAACAGAATAACACAGCGCTGTATTAAAAGAGTAACACAGCAGTGTATTAACAGAGTAACACAGCGCTGTATTAACAGAGTAACACAGCGCTGTATTAACAGAGTAACACAGCAGTGTATTAACAGAGTAACCAGCAGTGTATTAAGCAGAATAAGCAGCAGATTATTAACAGAGTAACACAGCAGCTGTATTAACAGAGTAACACAGCGCTGTATTAAAAGAGTAACACAGCAGTGTAATAACAGAGTAACACAGCAGCTGTATTAACAGAGTAACACAGCAGTGTATTAACAGAGTAACACAGCAGTGTATTAACAGAGTAACCAGCAGTGTATTAACAGAGTAAGCAGCAGTGTATTAACAGAGTAACACCAGCAGTGTATTAACAGAGTAACACAGCAGTGTATTAACAGAGAACGCAGCAGTGTAATAACAGAGTAACACAGCAGTGTATTAACAGAGTAACACAGCAGTGATTAACAGAGTAACACAGCAGTGTATTAACAGAGTAACACAGCAGTGTATTAACAGAGTAACACAGCAGTGTATTAACAGAGTAACACAGCAGTGTATTAACAGAGTAACACAGCGCTGTAATAACAGAGTAACACAGCAGTGCATTACAGAGTAACACAGCAGTGTATTAACAGAGTAACACAGCAGTGTATTAACAGAGTAAAACAGCGCTGTATTAACAGAGTAACACAGCAGTTATTAACAGAGTAACACAGCAGTGTATTAACAGAGTAACACAGCTGTGTATTAACAGAGTAACACGGCAGTGTATTAACAGAGTAACACGGCAGTGTATTAACAGAGTAACACGGCAGTGTATTAACAGAGTAACACGCAGTGTATTAACAGAGTAACACAGCAGTGAATTAACAGAGTAACCAGCAGTGTATTAACAGAGTAACACAGCAGAGTATTAACAGAGTAACACAGCAGTGTATTAACAGAGTAACACAGCAGTGTATAACAGAGTAACACAGCAGTGTATAAACAGAGTAACACAGCAGTGTATTAACAGAGTAACACAGCAGTGTATTAACAGAGTAACACAGCAGTGTATAAGCTGAGTAACACAGCAGTGTATTAAAGAGTAACACAAGCAGTGTATTAACAGATTAACACAGCAGTGTATTAACAGAGTAACACAGCAGTGTATAACAGAGTAACACAGCAGTGTATTAACAGAGTAACACAGCAGTGTATTAACAGAGTAACACAGCAGTGTATTAACAGAGTAACACAGCAGTGTATTAACAGAGTAACACAGCAGTGTATTAACAGGTAACACAGCAGTGTATTAACAGAGTAACACAGCAGTGTATTAACAGAGTAACACAGCAGTGTAATAACAGAGTAACACAGCAGTGTATATAACAGAGTACACAGCCCGTGTATTAACAGAGTAACACGCATGTATTAACAGAGTAACACGCAGTGTATTAACAGAGTAACACGGCAGTGCTATTGACAGAGTAACACAGCAGTGCATTAACAGAGTAACACCAGCAGTGTATTAACAGAGTAACACAGCAGTGTATTAACAGAGTAACACAGCAGTGTATTAACAGAGTAACACAGCAGTGTATTAACAGAGTAACACAGCAGTGTATTAACAGAGTAACACAGCAGTGTATTAACAGAGTAACACAGCAGTGTATTAACAGAGTAACACAGCAGTGTATTAACAGAGTAACACAGCAGTGTATTAACAGAGTAACACAGCAGTGTATTAACAGAGTAACACAGCAGTGTATTAACAGAGTAACACAGCAGTGTATTAACAGAGTAACACAGCAGTGTATTAACAGAGTAACACAGCAGTGTATTAACAGAGTAACACAGCAGTGTATTAACAGAGTAACACAGCAGTGTATTAACAGAGTAACACAGCAGTGTATTAACAGAGTAACACAGCAGTGTATTAACAGAGTAACACAGCAGTGTATTAACAGAGTAACACAGCAGTGTATTAACAGAGTAACACAGCAGTGTATTAACAGAGTAACACAGCAGTGTATTAACAGAGTAACACAGCAGTGTATTAACAGAGTAACACAGCAGTGTATTAACAGAGTAACACAGCAGTGTATTAACAGAGTAACACAGCAGTGTATTAACAGAGTAACACAGCAGTGTATTAACAGAGTAACACAGCAGTGTATTAACAGAGTAACACAGCAGTGTATTAACAGAGTAACACAGCAGTGTATTAACAGAGTAACACAGCAGTGTATTAACAGAGTAACACAGCAGTGTATTAACAGAGTAACACAGCAGTGTATTAACAGAGTAACACAGCAGTGTATTAACAGAGTAACACAGCAGTGTATTAACAGAGTAACACAGCAGTGTATTAACAGAGTAACACAGCAGTGTATTAACAGAGTAACACAGCAGTGTATTAACAGAGTAACACAGCAGTGTATTAACAGAGTAACACAGCAGTGTATTAACAGAGTAACACAGCAGTGTATTAACAGAGTAACACAGCAGTGTATTAACAGAGTAACACAGCAGTGTATTAACAGAGTAACACAGCAGTGTATTAACAGAGTAACACAGCAGTGTATTAACAGAGTAACACAGCAGTGTATTAACAGAGTAACACAGCAGTGTATTAACAGAGTAACACAGCAGTGTATTAACAGAGTAACACAGCAGTGTATTAACAGAGTAACACAGCAGTGTATTAACAGAGTAACACAGCAGTGTATTAACAGAGTAACACAGCAGTGTATTAACAGAGTAACACAGCAGTGTATTAACAGAGTAACACAGCAGTGTATTAACAGAGTAACACAGCAGTGTATTAACAGAGTAACACAGCAGTGTATTAACAGAGTAACACAGCAGTGTATTAACAGAGTAACACAGCAGTGTATTAACAGAGTAACACAGCAGTGTATTAACAGAGTAACACAGCAGTGTATTAACAGAGTAACACAGCAGTGTATTAACAGAGTAACACAGCAGTGTATTAACAGAGTAACACAGCAGTGTATTAACAGAGTAACACAGCAGTGTATTAACAGAGTAACACAGCAGTGTATTAACAGAGTAACACAGCAGTGTATTAACAGAGTAACACAGCAGTGTATTAACAGAGTAACACAGCAGTGTATTAACAGAGTAACACAGCAGTGTATTAACAGAGTAACACAGCAGTGTATTAACAGAGTAACACAGCAGTGTATTAACAGAGTAACACAGCAGTGTATTAACAGAGTAACACAGCAGTGTATTAACAGAGTAACACAGCAGTGTATTAACAGAGTAACACAGCAGTGTATTAACAGAGTAACACAGCAGTGTATTAACAGAGTAACACAGCAGTGTATTAACAGAGTAACACAGCAGTGTATTAACAGAGTAACACAGCAGTGTATTAACAGAGTAACACAGCAGTGTATTAACAGAGTAACACAGCAGTGTATTAACAGAGTAACACAGCAGTGTATTAACAGAGTAACACAGCAGTGTATTAACAGAGTAACACAGCAGTGTATTAACAGAGTAACACAGCAGTGTATTAACAGAGTAACACAGCAGTGTATTAACAGAGTAACACAGCAGTGTATTAACAGAGTAACACAGCAGTGTATTAACAGAGTAACACAGCAGTGTATTAACAGAGTAACACAGCAGTGTATTAACAGAGTAACACAGCAGTGTATTAACAGAGTAACACAGCAGTGTATTAACAGAGTAACACAGCAGTGTATTAACAGAGTAACACAGCAGTGTATTAACAGAGTAACACAGCAGTGTATTAACAGAGTAACACAGCAGTGTATTAACAGAGTAACACAGCAGTGTATTAACAGAGTAACACAGCAGTGTATTAACAGAGTAACACAGCAGTGTATTAACAGAGTAACACAGCAGTGTATTAACA
Organism: Squalus acanthias; assembly: GCA_030390025.1. Classification (NCBI taxonomy): domain Eukaryota; kingdom Metazoa; phylum Chordata; class Chondrichthyes; order Squaliformes; family Squalidae; genus Squalus; species Squalus acanthias. The sequence continues at coordinate 28,844 of JASTWF010000589.1, forward strand.
GAGTAACACAGCAGTGTATTAACAGAGTAACACAGCAGTGTATTAACAGAGTAACACAGCAGTGTATTAACAGAGTAACACAGCAGTGTATTAACAGAGTAACACAGCAGTGTATTAACAGAGTAACACAGCAGTGTATTAACAGAGTAACACAGCAGTGTATTAACAGAGTAACACAGCAGTGTATTAACAGAGTAACACAGCAGTGTATTAACAGAGTAACACAGCAGTGTATTAACAGAGTAACACAGCAGTGTATTAACAGAGTAACACAGCAGTGTATTAACAGAGTAACACAGCAGTGTATTAACAGAGTAACACAGCAGTGTATTAACAGAGTAACACAGCAGTGTATTAACAGAGTAACACAGCAGTGTATTAACAGAGTAACACAGCAGTGTATTAACAGAGTAACACAGCAGTGTATTAACAGAGTAACACAGCAGTGTATTAACAGAGTAACACAGCAGTGTATTAACAGAGTAACACAGCAGTGTATTAACAGAGTAACACAGCAGTGTATTAACAGAGTAACACAGCAGTGTATTAACAGAGTAACACAGCAGTGTATTAACAGAGTAACACAGCAGTGTATTAACAGAGTAACACAGCAGTGTATTAACAGAGTAACACAGCAGTGTATTAACAGAGTAACACAGCAGTGTATTAACAGAGTAACACAGCAGTGTATTAACAGAGTAACACAGCAGTGTATTAACAGAGTAACACAGCAGTGTATTAACAGAGTAACACAGCAGTGTATTAACAGAGTAACACAGCAGTGTATTAACAGAGTAACACAGCAGTGTATTAACAGAGTAACACAGCAGTGTATTAACAGAGTAACACAGCAGTGTATTAACAGAGTAACACAGCAGTGTATTAACAGAGTAACACAGCAGTGTATTAACAGAGTAACACAGCAGTGTATTAACAGAGTAACACAGCAGTGTATTAACAGAGTAACACAGCAGTGTATTAACAGAGTAACACAGCAGTGTATTAACAGAGTAACACAGCAGTGTATTAACAGAGTAACACAGCAGTGTATTAACAGAGTAACACAGCAGTGTATTAACAGAGTAACACAGCAGTGTATTAACAGAGTAACACAGCAGTGTATTAACAGAGTAACACAGCAGTGTATTAACAGAGTAACACAGCAGTGTATTAACAGAGTAACACAGCAGTGTATTAACAGAGTAACACAGCAGAGTATTAACAGAGTAACACAGCAGTGTATTAACAGAGTAACACAGCAGTGTATTAACAGAGTAACACAGCAGTGTATTAACAGAGTAACACAGCAGTGTATTAACAGAGTAACACAGCAGTGTATTAACAGAGTAACACAGCAGTGTATTAACAGAGTAACACAGCAGTGTATTAACAGAGTAACACAGCAGTGTATTAACAGAGTAACACAGCAGTGTATTAACAGAGTAACACAGCAGTGTATTAACAGAGTAACACAGCAGTGTATTAACAGAGTAACACAGCAGTGTATTAACAGAGTAACACAGCAGTGTATTAACAGAGTAACACAGCAGTGTATTAACAGAGTAACACAGCAGTGTATTAACAGAGTAACACAGCAGTGTATTAACAGAGTAACACAGCAGTGTATTAACAGAGTAACACAGCAGTGTATTAACAGAGTAACACAGCAGTGTATTAACAGAGTAACACAGCAGTGTATTAACAGAGTAACACAGCAGTGTATTAACAGAGTAACACAGCAGTGTATTAACAGAGTAACACAGCAGTGTATTAACAGAGTAACACAGCAGTGTATTAACAGAGTAACACAGCAGTGTATTAACAGAGTAACACAGCAGTGTATTAACAGAGTAACACAGCAGTGTATTAACAGAGTAACACAGCAGTGTATTAACAGAGTAACACAGCAGTGTATTAACAGAGTAACACAGCAGTGTATTAACAGAGTAACACAGCAGTGTATTAACAGAGTAACACAGCAGTGTATTAACAGAGTAACACAGCAGTGTATTAACAGAGTAACACAGCAGTGTATTAACAGAGTAACACAGCAGTGTATTAACAGAGTAACACAGCAGTGTATTAACAGAGTAACACAGCAGTGTATTAACAGAGTAACACAGCAGTGTATTAACAGAGTAACACAGCAGTGTATTAACAGAGTAACACAGCAGTGTATTAACAGAGTAACACAGCAGTGTATTAACAGAGTAACACAGCAGTGTATTAACAGAGTAACACAGCAGTGTATTAACAGAGTAACACAGCAGTGTATTAACAGAGTAACACAGCAGTGTATTAACAGAGTAACACAGCAGTGTATTAACAGAGTAACACAGCAGTGTATTAACAGAGTAACACAGCAGTGTATTAACAGAGTAACACAGCAGTGTATTAACAGAGTAACACAGCAGTGTATTAACAGAGTAACACAGCAGTGTATTAACAGAGTAACACAGCAGTGTATTAACAGAGTAACACAGCAGTGTATTAACAGAGTAACACAGCAGTGTATTAACAGAGTAACACAGCAGTGTATTAACAGAGTAACACAGCAGTGTATTAACAGAGTAACACAGCAGTGTATTAACAGAGTAACACAGCAGTGTATTAACAGAGTAACACAGCAGTGTATTAACAGAGTAACACAGCAGTGTATTAACAGAGTAACACAGCAGTGTATTAACAGAGTAACACAGCAGTGTATTAACAGAGTAACACAGCAGTGTATTAACAGAGTAACACAGCAGTGTATTAACAGAGTAACACAGCAGTGTATTAACAGAGTAACACAGCAGTGTATTAACAGAGTAACACAGCAGTGTATTAACAGAGTAACACAGCAGTGTATTAACAGAGTAACACAGCAGTGTATTAACAGAGTAACACAGCAGTGTATTAACAGAGTAACACAGCAGTGTATTAACAGAGTAACACAGCAGTGTATTAACAGAGTAACACAGCAGTGTATTAACAGAGTAACACAGCAGTGTATTAACAGAGTAACACAGCAGTGTATTAACAGAGTAACACAGCAGTGTATTAACAGAGTAACACAGCAGTGTATTAACAGAGTAACACAGCAGTGTATTAACAGAGTAACACAGCAGTGTATTAACAGAGTAACACAGCAGTGTATTAACAGAGTAACACAGCAGTGTATTAACAGAGTAACACAGCAGTGTATTAACAGAGTAACACAGCAGTGTATTAACAGAGTAACACAGCAGTGTATTAACAGAGTAACACAGCAGTGTATTAACAGAGTAACACAGCAGTGTATTAACAGAGTAACACAGCAGTGTATTAACAGAGTAACACAGCAGTGTATTAACAGAGTAACACAGCAGTGTATTAACAGAGTAACACAGCAGTGTATTAACAGAGTAACACAGCAGTGTATTAACAGAGTAACACAGCAGTGTATTAACAGAGTAACACAGCAGTGTATTAACAGAGTAACACAGCAGTGTATTAACAGAGTAACACAGCAGTGTATTAACAGAGTAACACAGCAGTGTATTAACAGAGTAACACAGCAGTGTATTAACAGAGTAACACAGCAGTGTATTAACAGAGTAACACAGCAGTGTATTAACAGAGTAACACAGCAGTGTATTAACAGAGTAACACAGCAGTGTATTAACAGAGTAACACAGCAGTGTATTAACAGAGTAACACAGCAGTGTATTAACAGAGTAACACAGCAGTGTATTAACAGAGTAACACAGCAGTGTATTAACAGAGTAACACAGCAGTGTATTAACAGAGTAACACAGCAGTGTATTAACAGAGTAACACAGCAGTGTATTAACAGAGTAACACAGCAGTGTATTAACAGAGTAACACAGCAGTGTATTAACAGAGTAACACAGCAGTGTATTAACAGAGTAACACAGCAGTGTATTAACAGAGTAACACAGCAGTGTATTAACAGAGTAACACAGCAGTGTATTAACAGAGTAACACAGCAGTGTATTAACAGAGTAACACAGCAGTGTATTAACAGAGTAACACAGCAGTGTATTAACAGAGTAACACAGCAGTGTATTAACAGAGTAACACAGCAGTGTATTAACAGAGTAACACAGCAGTGTATTAACAGAGTAACACAGCAGTGTATTAACAGAGTAACACAGCAGTGTATTAACAGAGTAACACAGCAGTGTATTAACAGAGTAACACAGCAGTGTATTAACAGAGTAACACAGCAGTGTATTAACAGAGTAACACAGCAGTGTATTAACAGAGTAACACAGCAGTGTATTAACAGAGTAACACAGCAGTGTATTAACAGAGTAACACAGCAGTGTATTAACAGAGTAACACAGCAGTGTATTAACAGAGTAACACAGCAGTGTATTAACAGAGTAACACAGCAGTGTATTAACAGAGTAACACAGCAGTGTATTAACAGAGTAACACAGCAGTGTATTAACAGAGTAACACAGCAGTGTATTAACAGAGTAACACAGCAGTGTATTAACAGAGTAACACAGCAGTGTATTAACAGAGTAACACAGCAGTGTATTAACAGAGTAACACAGCAGTGTATTAACAGAGTAACACAGCAGTGTATTAACAGAGTAACACAGCAGTGTATTAACAGAGTAACACAGCAGTGTATTAACAGAGTAACACAGCAGTGTATTAACAGAGTAACACAGCAGTGTATTAACAGAGTAACACAGCAGTGTATTAACAGAGTAACACAGCAGTGTATTAACAGAGTAACACAGCAGTGTATTAACAGAGTAACACAGCAGTGTATTAACAGAGTAACACAGCAGTGTATTAACAGAGTAACACAGCAGTGTATTAACAGAGTAACACAGCAGTGTATTAACAGAGTAACACAGCAGTGTATTAACAGAGTAACACAGCAGTGTATTAACAGAGTAACACAGCAGTGTATTAACAGAGTAACACAGCAGTGTATTAACAGAGTAACACAGCAGTGTATTAACAGAGTAACACAGCAGTGTATTAACAGAGTAACACAGCAGTGTATTAACAGAGTAACACAGCAGTGTATTAACAGAGTAACACAGCAGTGTATTAACAGAGTAACACAGCAGTGTATTAACAGAGTAACACAGCAGTGTATTAACAGAGTAACACAGCAGTGTATTAACAGAGTAACACAGCAGTGTATTAACAGAGTAACACAGCAGTGTATTAACAGAGTAACACAGCAGTGTATTAACAGAGTAACACAGCAGTGTATTAACAGAGTAACACAGCAGTGTATTAACAGAGTAACACAGCAGTGTATTAACAGAGTAACACAGCAGTGTATTAACAGAGTAACACAGCAGTGTATTAACAGAGTAACACAGCAGTGTATTAACAGAGTAACACAGCAGTGTATTAACAGAGTAACACAGCAGTGTATTAACAGAGTAACACAGCAGTGTATTAACAGAGTAACACAGCAGTGTATTAACAGAGTAACACAGCAGTGTATTAACAGAGTAACACAGCAGTGTATTAACAGAGTAACACAGCAGTGTATTAACAGAGTAACACAGCAGTGTATTAACAGAGTAACACAGCAGTGTATTAACAGAGTAACACAGCAGTGTATTAACAGAGTAACACAGCAGTGTATTAACAGAGTAACACAGCAGTGTATTAACAGAGTAACACAGCAGTGTATTAACAGAGTAACACAGCAGTGTATTAACAGAGTAACACAGCAGTGTATTAACAGAGTAACACAGCAGTGTATTAACAGAGTAACACAGCAGTGTATTAACAGAGTAACACAGCAGTGTATTAACAGAGTAACACAGCAGTGTATTAACAGAGTAACACAGCAGTGTATTAACAGAGTAACACAGCAGTGTATTAACAGAGTAACACAGCAGTGTATTAACAGAGTAACACAGCAGTGTATTAACAGAGTAACACAGCAGTGTATTAACAGAGTAACACAGCAGTGTATTAACAGAGTAACACAGCAGTGTATTAACAGAGTAACACAGCAGTGTATTAACAGAGTAACACAGCAGTGTATTAACAGAGTAACACAGCAGTGTATTAACAGAGTAACACAGCAGTGTATTAACAGAGTAACACAGCAGTGTATTAACAGAGTAACACAGCAGTGTATTAACAGAGTAACACAGCAGTGTATTAACAGAGTAACACAGCAGTGTATTAACAGAGTAACACAGCAGTGTATTAACAGAGTAACACAGCAGTGTATTAACAGAGTAACACAGCAGTGTATTAACAGAGTAACACAGCAGTGTATTAACAGAGTAACACAGCAGTGTATTAACAGAGTAACACAGCAGTGTATTAACAGAGTAACACAGCAGTGTATTAACAGAGTAACACAGCAGTGTATTAACAGAGTAACACAGCAGTGTATTAACAGAGTAACACAGCAGTGTATTAACAGAGTAACACAGCAGTGTATTAACAGAGTAACACAGCAGTGTATTAACAGAGTAACACAGCAGTGTATTAACAGAGTAACACAGCGCTGTATTAACAGAGTAACACAGCAGTGTATTAACAGAGTAACACAGCAGTGTATTAACAGAGTAACACAGCAGTGTATTAACAGAGTAACACAGCAGTGTATTAACAGAGTAACACAGCAGTGTATTAACAGAGTAACACAGCAGTGTATTAACAGAGTAACACAGCGTGTATTAACAGAGTAACACAGCAGTGTATTAACAGAGTAACACAGCAGTGTATTAACAGAGTAACACAGCAGTGTATTAACAGAGTAACACAGCAGTGTATTAACAGAGTAACACAGCAGTGTATTAACAGAGTAACACAGCAGTGTATTAACAGAGTAACACAGCAGTGTATTAACAGAGTAACACAGCAGTGTATTAACAGAGTAACACAGCAGTGTATTAACAGAGTAACACAGCAGTGTATTAACAGAGTAACACAGCAGTGTATTAACAGAGTAACACAGCAGTGTATTAACAGAGTAACACAGCAGTGTATTAACAGAGTAACACAGCAGTGTATTAACAGAGTAACACAGCAGTGTATTAACAGAGTAACACAGCAGTGTATTAACAGAGTAACACAGCAGTGTATTAACAGAGTAACACAGCAGTGTATTAACAGAGTAACACAGCAGTGTATTAACAGAGTAACACAGCAGTGTATTAACAGAGTAACACAGCAGTGTATTAACAGAGTAACACAGCAGTGTATTAACAGAGTAACACAGCAGTGTATTAACAGAGTAACACAGCAGTGTATTAACAGAGTAACACAGCAGTGTATTAACAGAGTAACACAGCAGTGTATTAACAGAGTAACACAGCAGTGTATTAACAGAGTAACACAGCAGTGTATTAACAGAGTAACACAGCAGTGTATTAACAGAGTAACACAGCAGTGTATTAACAGAGTAACACAGCAGTGTATTAACAGAGTAACACAGCAGTGTATTAACAGAGTAACACAGCAGTGTATTAACAGAGTAACACAGCAGTGTATTAACAGAGTAACACAGCAGTGTATTAACAGAGTAACACAGCAGTGTATTAACAGAGTAACACAGCAGTGTATTAACAGAGTAACACAGCAGTGTATTAACAGAGTAACACAGCAGTGTATTAACAGAGTAACACAGCAGTGTATTAACAGAGTAACACAGCAGTGTATTAACAGAGTAACACAGCAGTGTATTAACAGAGTAACACAGCAGTGTATTAACAGAGTAACACAGCAGTGTATTAACAGAGTAACACAGCAGTGTATTAACAGAGTAACACAGCAGTGTATTAACAGAGTAACACAGCAGTGTATTAACAGAGTAACACAGCAGTGTATTAACAGAGTAACACAGCAGTGTATTAACAGAGTAACACAGCAGTGTATTAACAGAGTAACACAGCAGTGTATTAACAGAGTAACACAGCAGTGTATTAACAGAGTAACACAGCAGTGTATTAACAGAGTAACACAGCAGTGTATTAACAGAGTAACACAGCAGTGTATTAACAGAGTAACACAGCAGTGTATTAACAGAGTAACACAGCAGTGTATTAACAGAGTAACACAGCAGTGTATTAACAGAGTAACACAGCAGTGTATTAACAGAGTAACACAGCAGTGTATTAACAGAGTAACACAGCAGTGTATTAACAGAGTAACACAGCAGTGTATTAACAGAGTAACACAGCAGTGTATTAACAGAGTAACACAGCAGTGTATTAACAGAGTAACACAGCAGTGTATTAACAGAGTAACACAGCAGTGTATTAACAGAGTAACACAGCAGTGTATTAACAGAGTAACACAGCAGTGTATTAACAGAGTAACACAGCAGTGTATTAACAGAGTAACACAGCAGTGTATTAACAGAGTAACACAGCAGTGTATTAACAGAGTAACACAGCAGTGTATTAACAGAGTAACACAGCAGTGTATTAACAGAGTAACACAGCAGTGTATTAACAGAGTAACACAGCAGTGTATTAACAGAGTAACACAGCAGTGTATTAACAGAGTAACACAGCAGTGTATTAACAGAGTAACACAGCAGTGTATTAACAGAGTAACACAGCAGTGTATTAACAGAGTAACACAGCAGTGTATTAACAGAGTAACACAGCAGTGTATTAACAGAGTAACACAGCAGTGTATTAACAGAGTAACACAGCAGTGTATTAACAGAGTAACACAGCAGTGTATTAACAGAGTAACACAGCAGTGTATTAACAGAGTAACACAGCAGTGTATTAACAGAGTAACACAGCAGTGTATTAACAGAGTAACACAGCAGTGTATTAACAGAGTAACACAGCAGTGTATTAACAGAGTAACACAGCAGTGTATTAACAGAGTAACACAGCAGTGTATTAACAGAGTAACACAGCAGTGTATTAACAGAGTAACACAGCAGTGTATTAACAGAGTAACACAGCAGTGTATTAACAGAGTAACACAGCAGTGTATTAACAGAGTAACACAGCAGTGTATTAACAGAGTAACACAGCAGTGTATTAACAGAGTAACACAGCAGTGTATTAACAGAGTAACACAGCAGTGTATTAACAGAGTAACACAGCAGTGTATTAACAGAGTAACACAGCAGTGTATTAACAGAGTAACACAGCAGTGTATTAACAGAGTAACACAGCAGTGTATTAACAGAGTAACACAGCAGTGTATTAACAGAGTAACACAGCAGTGTATTAACAGAGTAACACAGCAGTGTATTAACAGAGTAACACAGCAGTGTATTAACAGAGTAACACAGCAGTGTATTAACAGAGTAACACAGCAGTGTATTAACAGAGTAACACAGCAGTGTATTAACAGAGTAACACAGCAGTGTATTAACAGAGTAACACAGCAGTGTATTAACAGAGTAACACAGCAGTGTATTAACAGAGTAACACAGCAGTGTATTAACAGAGTAACACAGCAGTGTATTAACAGAGTAACACAGCAGTGTATTAACAGAGTAACACAGCAGTGTATTAACAGAGTAACACAGCAGTGTATTAACAGAGTAACACAGCAGTGTATTAACAGAGTAACACAGCAGTGTATTAACAGAGTAACACAGCAGTGTATTAACAGAGTAACACAGCAGTGTATTAACAGAGTAACACAGCAGTGTATTAACAGAGTAACACAGCAGTGTATTAACAGAGTAACACAGCAGTGTATTAACAGAGTAACACAGCAGTGTATTAACAGAGTAACACAGCAGTGTATTAACAGAGTAACACAGCAGTGTATTAACAGAGTAACACAGCAGTGTATTAACAGAGTAACACAGCAGTGTATTAACAGAGTAACACAGCAGTGTATTAACAGAGTAACACAGCAGTGTATTAACAGAGTAACACAGCAGTGTATTAACAGAGTAACACAGCAGTGTATTAACAGAGTAACACAGCAGTGTATTAACAGAGTAACACAGCAGTGTATTAACAGAGTAACACAGCAGTGTATTAACAGAGTAACACAGCAGTGTATTAACAGAGTAACACAGCAGTGTATTAACAGAGTAACACAGCAGTGTATTAACAGAGTAACACAGCAGTGTATTAACAGAGTAACACAGCAGTGTATTAACAGAGTAACACAGCAGTGTATTAACAGAGTAACACAGCAGTGTATTAACAGAGTAACACAGCAGTGTATTAACAGAGTAACACAGCAGTGTATTAACAGAGTAACACAGCAGTGTATTAACAGAGTAACACAGCAGTGTATTAACAGAGTAACACAGCAGTGTATTAACAGAGTAACACAGCAGTGTATTAACAGAGTAACACAGCAGTGTATTAACAGAGTAACACAGCAGTGTATTAACAGAGTAACACAGCAGTGTATTAACAGAGTAACACAGCAGTGTATTAACAGAGTAACACAGCAGTGTATTAACAGAGTAACACAGCAGTGTATTAACAGAGTAACACAGCAGTGTATTAACAGAGTAACACAGCAGTGTATTAACAGAGTAACACAGCAGTGTATTAACAGAGTAACACAGCAGTGTATTAACAGAGTAACACAGCAGTGTATTAACAGAGTAACACAGCAGTGTATTAACAGAGTAACACAGCAGTGTATTAACAGAGTAACACAGCAGTGTATTAACAGAGTAACACAGCAGTGTATTAACAGAGTAACACAGCAGTGTATTAACAGAGTAACACAGCAGTGTATTAACAGAGTAACACAGCAGTGTATTAACAGAGTAACACAGCAGTGTATTAACAGAGTAACACAGCAGTGTATTAACAGAGTAACACAGCAGTGTATTAACAGAGTAACACAGCAGTGTATTAACAGAGTAACACAGCAGTGTATTAACAGAGTAACACAGCAGTGTATTAACAGAGTAACACAGCAGTGTATTAACAGAGTAACACAGCAGTGTATTAACAGAGTAACACAGCAGTGTATTAACAGAGTAACACAGCAGTGTATTAACAGAGTAACACAGCAGTGTATTAACAGAGTAACACAGCAGTGTATTAACAGAGTAACACAGCAGTGTATTAACAGAGTAACACAGCAGTGTATTAACAGAGTAACACAGCAGTGTATTAACAGAGTAACACAGCAGTGTATTAACAGAGTAACACAGCAGTGTATTAACAGAGTAACACAGCAGTGTATTAACAGAGTAACACAGCAGTGTATTAACAGAGTAACACAGCAGTGTATTAACAGAGTAACACAGCAGTGTATTAACAGAGTAACACAGCAGTGTATTAACAGAGTAACACAGCAGTGTATTAACAGAGTAACACAGCAGTGTATTAACAGAGTAACACAGCAGTGTATTAACAGAGTAACACAGCAGTGTATTAACAGAGTAACACAGCAGTGTATTAACAGAGTAACACAGCAGTGTATTAACAGAGTAACACAGCAGTGTATTAACAGAGTAACACAGCAGTGTATTAACAGAGTAACACAGCAGTGTATTAACAGAGTAACACAGCAGTGTATTAACAGAGTAACACAGCAGTGTATTAACAGAGTAACACAGCAGTGTATTAACAGAGTAACACAGCAGTGTATTAACAGAGTAACACAGCAGTGTATTAACAGAGTAACACAGCAGTGTATTAACAGAGTAACACAGCAGTGTATTAACAGAGTAACACAGCAGTGTATTAACAGAGTAACACAGCAGTGTATTAACAGAGTAACACAGCAGTGTATTAACAGAGTAACACAGCAGTGTATTAACAGAGTAACACAGCAGTGTATTAACAGAGTAACACAGCAGTGTATTAACAGAGTAACACAGCAGTGTATTAACAGAGTAACACAGCAGTGTATTAACAGAGTAACACAGCAGTGTATTAACAGAGTAACACAGCAGTGTATTAACAGAGTAACACAGCAGTGTATTAACAGAGTAACACAGCAGTGTATTAACAGAGTAACACAGCAGTGTATTAACAGAGTAACACAGCAGTGTATTAACAGAGTAACACAGCAGTGTATTAACAGAGTAACACAGCAGTGTATTAACAGAGTAACACAGCAGTGTATTAACAGAGTAACACAGCAGTGTATTAACAGAGTAACACAGCAGTGTATTAACAGAGTAACACAGCAGTGTATTAACAGAGTAACACAGCAGTGTATTAACAGAGTAACACAGCAGTGTATTAACAGAGTAACACAGCAGTGTATTAACAGAGTAACACAGCAGTGTATTAACAGAGTAACACAGCAGTGTATTAACAGAGTAACACAGCAGTGTATTAACAGAGTAACACAGCAGTGTATTAACAGAGTAACACAGCAGTGTATTAACAGAGTAACACAGCAGTGTATTAACAGAGTAACACAGCAGTGTATTAACAGAGTAACACAGCAGTGTATTAACAGAGTAACACAGCAGTGTATTAACAGAGTAACACAGCAGTGTATTAACAGAGTAACACAGCAGTGTATTAACAGAGTAACACAGCAGTGTATTAACAGAGTAACACAGCAGTGTATTAACAGAGTAACACAGCAGTGTATTAACAGAGTAACACAGCAGTGTATTAACAGAGTAACACAGCAGTGTATTAACAGAGTAACACAGCAGTGTATTAACAGAGTAACACAGCAGTGTATTAACAGAGTAACACAGCAGTGTATTAACAGAGTAACACAGCAGTGTATTAACAGAGTAACACAGCAGTGTATTAACAGAGTAACACAGCAGTGTATTAACAGAGTAACACAGCAGTGTATTAACAGAGTAACACAGCAGTGTATTAACAGAGTAACACAGCAGTGTATTAACAGAGTAACACAGCAGTGTATTAACAGAGTAACACAGCAGTGTATTAACAGAGTAACACAGCAGTGTATTAACAGAGTAACACAGCAGTGTATTAACAGAGTAACACAGCAGTGTATTAACAGAGTAACACAGCAGTGTATTAACAGAGTAACACAGCAGTGTATTAACAGAGTAACACAGCAGTGTATTAACAGAGTAACACAGCAGTGTATTAACAGAGTAACACAGCAGTGTATTAACAGAGTAACACAGCAGTGTATTAACAGAGTAACACAGCAGTGTATTAACAGAGTAACACAGCAGTGTATTAACAGAGTAACACAGCAGTGTATTAACAGAGTAACACAGCAGTGTATTAACAGAGTAACACAGCAGTGTATTAACAGAGTAACACAGCAGTGTATTAACAGAGTAACACAGCAGTGTATTAACAGAGTAACACAGCAGTGTATTAACAGAGTAACACAGCAGTGTATTAACAGAGTAACACAGCAGTGTATTAACAGAGTAACACAGCAGTGTATTAACAGAGTAACACAGCAGTGTATTAACAGAGTAACACAGCAGTGTATTAACAGAGTAACACAGCAGTGTATTAACAGAGTAACACAGCAGTGTATTAACAGAGTAACACAGCAGTGTATTAACAGAGTAACACAGCAGTGTATTAACAGAGTAACACAGCAGTGTATTAACAGAGTAACACAGCAGTGTATTAACAGAGTAACACAGCAGTGTATTAACAGAGTAACACAGCAGTGTATTAACAGAGTAACACAGCAGTGTATTAACAGAGTAACACAGCAGTGTATTAACAGAGTAACACAGCAGTGTATTAACAGAGTAACACAGCAGTGTATTAACAGAGTAACACAGCAGTGTATTAACAGAGTAACACAGCAGTGTATTAACAGAGTAACACAGCAGTGTATTAACAGAGTAACACAGCAGTGTATTAACAGAGTAACACAGCAGTGTATTAACAGAGTAACACAGCAGTGTATTAACAGAGTAACACAGCAGTGTATTAACAGAGTAACACAGCAGTGTATTAACAGAGTAACACAGCAGTGTATTAACAGAGTAACACAGCAGTGTATTAACAGAGTAACACAGCAGTGTATTAACAGAGTAACACAGCAGTGTATTAACAGAGTAACACAGCAGTGTATTAACAGAGTAACACAGCAGTGTATTAACAGAGTAACACAGCAGTGTATTAACAGAGTAACACAGCAGTGTATTAACAGAGTAACACAGCAGTGTATTAACAGAGTAACACAGCAGTGTATTAACAGAGTAACACAGCAGTGTATTAACAGAGTAACACAGCAGTGTATTAACAGAGTAACACAGCAGTGTATTAACAGAGTAACACAGCAGTGTATTAACAGAGTAACACAGCAGTGTATTAACAGAGTAACACAGCAGTGTATTAACAGAGTAACACAGCAGTGTATTAACAGAGTAACACAGCAGTGTATTAACAGAGTAACACAGCAGTGTATTAACAGAGTAACACAGCAGTGTATTAACAGAGTAACACAGCAGTGTATTAACAGAGTAACACAGCAGTGTATTAACAGAGTAACACAGCAGTGTATTAACAGAGTAACACAGCAGTGTATTAACAGAGTAACACAGCAGTGTATTAACAGAGTAACACAGCAGTGTATTAACAGAGTAACACAGCAGTGTATTAACAGAGTAACACAGCAGTGTATTAACAGAGTAACACAGCAGTGTATTAACAGAGTAACACAGCAGTGTATTAACAGAGTAACACAGCAGTGTATTAACAGAGTAACACAGCAGTGTATTAACAGAGTAACACAGCAGTGTATTAACAGAGTAACACAGCAGTGTATTAACAGAGTAACACAGCAGTGTATTAACAGAGTAACACAGCAGTGTATTAACAGAGTAACACAGCAGTGTATTAACAGAGTAACACAGCAGTGTATTAACAGAGTAACACAGCAGTGTATTAACAGAGTAACACAGCAGTGTATTAACAGAGTAACACAGCAGTGTATTAACAGAGTAACACAGCAGTGTATTAACAGAGTAACACAGCAGTGTATTAACAGAGTAACACAGCAGTGTATTAACAGAGTAACACAGCAGTGTATTAACAGAGTAACACAGCAGTGTATTAACAGAGTAACACAGCAGTGTATTAACAGAGTAACACAGCAGTGTATTAACAGAGTAACACAGCAGTGTATTAACAGAGTAACACAGCAGTGTATTAACAGAGTAACACAGCAGTGTATTAACAGAGTAACACAGCAGTGTATTAACAGAGTAACACAGCAGTGTATTAACAGAGTAACACAGCAGTGTATTAACAGAGTAACACAGCAGTGTATTAACAGAGTAACACAGCAGTGTATTAACAGAGTAACACAGCAGTGTATTAACAGAGTAACACAGCAGTGTATTAACAGAGTAACACAGCAGTGTATTAACAGAGTAACACAGCAGTGTATTAACAGAGTAACACAGCAGTGTATTAACAGAGTAACACAGCAGTGTATTAACAGAGTAACACAGCAGTGTATTAACAGAGTAACACAGCAGTGTATTAACAGAGTAACACAGCAGTGTATTAACAGAGTAACACAGCAGTGTATTAACAGAGTAACACAGCAGTGTATTAACAGAGTAACACAGCAGTGTATTAACAGAGTAACACAGCAGTGTATTAACAGAGTAACACAGCAGTGTATTAACAGAGTAACACAGCAGTGTATTAACAGAGTAACACAGCAGTGTATTAACAGAGTAACACAGCAGTGTATTAACAGAGTAACACAGCAGTGTATTAACAGAGTAACACAGCAGTGTATTAACAGAGTAACACAGCAGTGTATTAACAGAGTAACACAGCAGTGTATTAACAGAGTAACACAGCAGTGTATTAACAGAGTAACACAGCAGTGTATTAACAGAGTAACACAGCAGTGTATTAACAGAGTAACACAGCAGTGTATTAACAGAGTAACACAGCAGTGTATTAACAGAGTAACACAGCAGTGTATTAACAGAGTAACACAGCAGTGTATTAACAGAGTAACACAGCAGTGTATTAACAGAGTAACACAGCAGTGTATTAACAGAGTAACACAGCAGTGTATTAACAGAGTAACACAGCAGTGTATTAACAGAGTAACACAGCAGTGTATTAACAGAGTAACACAGCAGTGTATTAACAGAGTAACACAGCAGTGTATTAACAGAGTAACACAGCAGTGTATTAACAGAGTAACACAGCAGTGTATTAACAGAGTAACACAGCAGTGTATTAACAGAGTAACACAGCAGTGTATTAACAGAGTAACACAGCAGTGTATTAACAGAGTAACACAGCAGTGTATTAACAGAGTAACACAGCAGTGTATTAACAGAGTAACACAGCAGTGTATTAACAGAGTAACACAGCAGTGTATTAACAGAGTAACACAGCAGTGTATTAACAGAGTAACACAGCAGTGTATTAACAGAGTAACACAGCAGTGTATTAACAGAGTAACACAGCAGTGTATTAACAGAGTAACACAGCAGTGTATTAACAGAGTAACACAGCAGTGTATTAACAGAGTAACACAGCAGTGTATTAACAGAGTAACACAGCAGTGTATTAACAGAGTAACACAGCAGTGTATTAACAGAGTAACACAGCAGTGTATTAACAGAGTAACACAGCAGTGTATTAACAGAGTAACACAGCAGTGTATTAACAGAGTAACACAGCAGTGTATTAACAGAGTAACACAGCAGTGTATTAACAGAGTAACACAGCAGTGTATTAACAGAGTAACACAGCAGTGTATTAACAGAGTAACACAGCAGTGTATTAACAGAGTAACACAGCAGTGTATTAACAGAGTAACACAGCAGTGTATTAACAGAGTAACACAGCAGTGTATTAACAGAGTAACACAGCAGTGTATTAACAGAGTAACACAGCAGTGTATTAACAGAGTAACACAGCAGTGTATTAACAGAGTAACACAGCAGTGTATTAACAGAGTAACACAGCAGTGTATTAACAGAGTAACACAGCAGTGTATTAACAGAGTAACACAGCAGTGTATTAACAGAGTAACACAGCAGTGTATTAACAGAGTAACACAGCAGTGTATTAACAGAGTAACACAGCAGTGTATTAACAGAGTAACACAGCAGTGTATTAACAGAGTAACACAGCAGTGTATTAACAGAGTAACACAGCAGTGTATTAACAGAGTAACACAGCAGTGTATTAACAGAGTAACACAGCAGTGTATTAACAGAGTAACACAGCAGTGTATTAACAGAGTAACACAGCAGTGTATTAACAGAGTAACACAGCAGTGTATTAACAGAGTAACACAGCAGTGTATTAACAGAGTAACACAGCAGTGTATTAACAGAGTAACACAGCAGTGTATTAACAGAGTAACACAGCAGTGTATTAACAGAGTAACACAGCAGTGTATTAACAGAGTAACACAGCAGTGTATTAACAGAGTAACACAGCAGTGTATTAACAGAGTAACACAGCAGTGTATTAACAGAGTAACACAGCAGTGTATTAACAGAGTAACACAGCAGTGTATTAACAGAGTAACACAGCAGTGTATTAACAGAGTAACACAGCAGTGTATTAACAGAGTAACACAGCAGTGTATTAACAGAGTAACACAGCAGTGTATTAACAGAGTAACACAGCAGTGTATTAACAGAGTAACACAGCAGTGTATTAACAGAGTAACACAGCAGTGTATTAACAGAGTAACACAGCAGTGTATTAACAGAGTAACACAGCAGTGTATTAACAGAGTAACACAGCAGTGTATTAACAGAGTAACACAGCAGTGTATTAACAGAGTAACACAGCAGTGTATTAACAGAGTAACACAGCAGTGTATTAACAGAGTAACACAGCAGTGTATTAACAGAGTAACACAGCAGTGTATTAACAGAGTAACACAGCAGTGTATTAACAGAGTAACACAGCAGTGTATTAACAGAGTAACACAGCAGTGTATTAACAGAGTAACACAGCAGTGTATTAACAGAGTAACACAGCAGTGTATTAACAGAGTAACACAGCAGTGTATTAACAGAGTAACACAGCAGTGTATTAACAGAGTAACACAGCAGTGTATTAACAGAGTAACACAGCAGTGTATTAACAGAGTAACACAGCAGTGTATTAACAGAGTAACACAGCAGTGTATTAACAGAGTAACACAGCAGTGTATTAACAGAGTAACACAGCAGTGTATTAACAGAGTAACACAGCAGTGTATTAACAGAGTAACACAGCAGTGTATTAACAGAGTAACACAGCAGTGTATTAACAGAGTAACACAGCAGTGTATTAACAGAGTAACACAGCAGTGTATTAACAGAGTAACACAGCAGTGTATTAACAGAGTAACACAGCAGTGTATTAACAGAGTAACACAGCAGTGTATTAACAGAGTAACACAGCAGTGTATTAACAGAGTAACACAGCAGTGTATTAACAGAGTAACACAGCAGTGTATTAACAGAGTAACACAGCAGTGTATTAACAGAGTAACACAGCAGTGTATTAACAGAGTAACACAGCAGTGTATTAACAGAGTAACACAGCAGTGTATTAACAGAGTAACACAGCAGTGTATTAACAGAGTAACACAGCAGTGTATTAACAGAGTAACACAGCAGTGTATTAACAGAGTAACACAGCAGTGTATTAACAGAGTAACACAGCAGTGTATTAACAGAGTAACACAGCAGTGTATTAACAGAGTAACACAGCAGTGTATTAACAGAGTAACACAGCAGTGTATTAACAGAGTAACACAGCAGTGTATTAACAGAGTAACACAGCAGTGTATTAACAGAGTAACACAGCAGTGTATTAACAGAGTAACACAGCAGTGTATTAACAGAGTAACACAGCAGTGTATTAACAGAGTAACACAGCAGTGTATTAACAGAGTAACACAGCAGTGTATTAACAGAGTAACACAGCAGTGTATTAACAGAGTAACACAGCAGTGTATTAACAGAGTAACACAGCAGTGTATTAACAGAGTAACACAGCAGTGTATTAACAGAGTAACACAGCAGTGTATTAACAGAGTAACACAGCAGTGTATTAACAGAGTAACACAGCAGTGTATTAACAGAGTAACACAGCAGTGTATTAACAGAGTAACACAGCAGTGTATTAACAGAGTAACACAGCAGTGTATTAACAGAGTAACACAGCAGTGTATTAACAGAGTAACACAGCAGTGTATTAACAGAGTAACACAGCAGTGTATTAACAGAGTAACACAGCAGTGTATTAACAGAGTAACACAGCAGTGTATTAACAGAGTAACACAGCAGTGTATTAACAGAGTAACACAGCAGTGTATTAACAGAGTAACACAGCAGTGTATTAACAGAGTAACACAGCAGTGTATTAACAGAGTAACACAGCAGTGTATTAACAGAGTAACACAGCAGTGTATTAACAGAGTAACACAGCAGTGTATTAACAGAGTAACACAGCAGTGTATTAACAGAGTAACACAGCAGTGTATTAACAGAGTAACACAGCAGTGTATTAACAGAGTAACACAGCAGTGTATTAACAGAGTAACACAGCAGTGTATTAACAGAGTAACACAGCAGTGTATTAACAGAGTAACACAGCAGTGTATTAACAGAGTAACACAGCAGTGTATTAACAGAGTAACACAGCAGTGTATTAACAGAGTAACACAGCAGTGTATTAACAGAGTAACACAGCAGTGTATTAACAGAGTAACACAGCAGTGTATTAACAGAGTAACACAGCAGTGTATTAACAGAGTAACACAGCAGTGTATTAACAGAGTAACACAGCAGTGTATTAACAGAGTAACACAGCAGTGTATTAACAGAGTAACACAGCAGTGTATTAACAGAGTAACACAGCAGTGTATTAACAGAGTAACACAGCAGTGTATTAACAGAGTAACACAGCAGTGTATTAACAGAGTAACACAGCAGTGTATTAACAGAGTAACACAGCAGTGTATTAACAGAGTAACACAGCAGTGTATTAACAGAGTAACACAGCAGTGTATTAACAGAGTAACACAGCAGTGTATTAACAGAGTAACACAGCAGTGTATTAACAGAGTAACACAGCAGTGTATTAACAGAGTAACACAGCAGTGTATTAACAGAGTAACACAGCAGTGTATTAACAGAGTAACACAGCAGTGTATTAACAGAGTAACACAGCAGTGTATTAACAGAGTAACACAGCAGTGTATTAACAGAGTAACACAGCAGTGTATTAACAGAGTAACACAGCAGTGTATTAACAGAGTAACACAGCAGTGTATTAACAGAGTAACACAGCAGTGTATTAACAGAGTAACACAGCAGTGTATTAACAGAGTAACACAGCAGTGTATTAACAGAGTAACACAGCAGTGTATTAACAGAGTAACACAGCAGTGTATTAACAGAGTAACACAGCAGTGTATTAACAGAGTAACACAGCAGTGTATTAACAGAGTAACACAGCAGTGTATTAACAGAGTAACACAGCAGTGTATTAACAGAGTAACACAGCAGTGTATTAACAGAGTAACACAGCAGTGTATTAACAGAGTAACACAGCAGTGTATTAACAGAGTAACACAGCAGTGTATTAACAGAGTAACACAGCAGTGTATTAACAGAGTAACACAGCAGTGTATTAACAGAGTAACACAGCAGTGTATTAACAGAGTAACACAGCAGTGTATTAACAGAGTAACACAGCAGTGTATTAACAGAGTAACACAGCAGTGTATTAACAGAGTAACACAGCAGTGTATTAACAGAGTAACACAGCAGTGTATTAACAGAGTAACACAGCAGTGTATTAACAGAGTAACACAGCAGTGTATTAACAGAGTAACACAGCAGTGTATTAACAGAGTAACACAGCAGTGTATTAACAGAGTAACACAGCAGTGTATTAACAGAGTAACACAGCAGTGTATTAACAGAGTAACACAGCAGTGTATTAACAGAGTAACACAGCAGTGTATTAACAGAGTAACACAGCAGTGTATTAACAGAGTAACACAGCAGTGTATTAACAGAGTAACACAGCAGTGTATTAACAGAGTAACACAGCAGTGTATTAACAGAGTAACACAGCAGTGTATTAACAGAGTAACACAGCAGTGTATTAACAGAGTAACACAGCAGTGTATTAACAGAGTAACACAGCAGTGTATTAACAGAGTAACACAGCAGTGTATTAACAGAGTAACACAGCAGTGTATTAACAGAGTAACACAGCAGTGTATTAACAGAGTAACACAGCAGTGTATTAACAGAGTAACACAGCAGTGTATTAACAGAGTAACACAGCAGTGTATTAACAGAGTAACACAGCAGTGTATTAACAGAGTAACACAGCAGTGTATTAACAGAGTAACACAGCAGTGTATTAACAGAGTAACACAGCAGTGTATTAACAGAGTAACACAGCAGTGTATTAACAGAGTAACACAGCAGTGTATTAACAGAGTAACACAGCAGTGTATTAACAGAGTAACACAGCAGTGTATTAACAGAGTAACACAGCAGTGTATTAACAGAGTAACACAGCAGTGTATTAACAGAGTAACACAGCAGTGTATTAACAGAGTAACACAGCAGTGTATTAACAGAGTAACACAGCAGTGTATTAACAGAGTAACACAGCAGTGTATTAACAGAGTAACACAGCAGTGTATTAACAGAGTAACACAGCAGTGTATTAACAGAGTAACACAGCAGTGTATTAACAGAGTAACACAGCAGTGTATTAACAGAGTAACACAGCAGTGTATTAACAGAGTAACACAGCAGTGTATTAACAGAGTAACACAGCAGTGTATTAACAGAGTAACACAGCAGTGTATTAACAGAGTAACACAGCAGTGTATTAACAGAGTAACACAGCAGTGTATTAACAGAGTAACACAGCAGTGTATTAACAGAGTAACACAGCAGTGTATTAACAGAGTAACACAGCAGTGTATTAACAGAGTAACACAGCAGTGTATTAACAGAGTAACACAGCAGTGTATTAACAGAGTAACACAGCAGTGTATTAACAGAGTAACACAGCAGTGTATTAACAGAGTAACACAGCAGTGTATTAACAGAGTAACACAGCAGTGTATTAACAGAGTAACACAGCAGTGTATTAACAGAGTAACACAGCAGTGTATTAACAGAGTAACACAGCAGTGTATTAACAGAGTAACACAGCAGTGTATTAACAGAGTAACACAGCAGTGTATTAACAGAGTAACACAGCAGTGTATTAACAGAGTAACACAGCAGTGTATTAACAGAGTAACACAGCAGTGTATTAACAGAGTAACACAGCAGTGTATTAACAGAGTAACACAGCAGTGTATTAACAGAGTAACACAGCAGTGTATTAACAGAGTAACACAGCAGTGTATTAACAGAGTAAACAGAGTAACACAGCAGTGTATTAACAGAGTAACACAGCAGTGTATTAACAGAGTAACACAGCAGTGTATTAACAGAGTAACACAGCAGTGTATTAACAGAGTAACACAGCAGTGTATTAACAGAGTAACACAGCAGTGTATTAACAGAGTAACACAGCAGTGTATTAACAGAGTAACACAGCAGTGTATTAACAGAGTAACACAGCAGTGTATTAACAGAGTAACACAGCAGTGTATTAACAGAGTAACACAGCAGTGTATTAACAGAGTAACACAGCAGTGTATTAACAGAGTAACACAGCAGTGTATTAACAGAGTAACACAGCAGTGTATTAACAGAGTAACACAGCAGTGTATTAACAGAGTAACACAGCAGTGTATTAACAGAGTAACACAGCAGTGTATTAACAGAGTAACACAGCAGTGTATTAACAGAGTAACACAGCAGTGTATTAACAGAGTAACACAGCAGTGTATTAACAGAGTAACACAGCAGTGTATTAACAGAGTAACACAGCAGTGTATTAACAGAGTAACACAGCAGTGTATTAACAGAGTAACACAGCAGTGTATTAACAGAGTAACACAGCAGTGTATTAACAGAGTAACACAGCAGTGTATTAACAGAGTAACACAGCAGTGTATTAACAGAGTAACACAGCAGTGTATTAACAGAGTAACACAGCAGTGTATTAACAGAGTAACACAGCAGTGTATTAACAGAGTAACACAGCAGTGTATTAACAGAGTAACACAGCAGTGTATTAACAGAGTAACACAGCAGTGTATTAACAGAGTAACACAGCAGTGTATTAACAGAGTAACACAGCAGTGTATTAACAGAGTAACACAGCAGTGTATTAACAGAGTAACACAGCAGTGTATTAACAGAGTAACACAGCAGTGTATTAACAGAGTAACACAGCAGTGTATTAACAGAGTAACACAGCAGTGTATTAACAGAGTAACACAGCAGTGTATTAACAGAGTAACACAGCAGTGTATTAACAGAGTAACACAGCAGTGTATTAACAGAGTAACACAGCAGTGTATTAACAGAGTAACACAGCAGTGTATTAACAGAGTAACACAGCAGTGTATTAACAGAGTAACACAGCAGTGTATTAACAGAGTAACACAGCAGTGTATTAACAGAGTAACACAGCAGTGTATTAACAGAGTAACACAGCAGTGTATTAACAGAGTAACACAGCAGTGTATTAACAGAGTAACACAGCAGTGTATTAACAGAGTAACACAGCAGTGTATTAACAGAGTAACACAGCAGTGTATTAACAGAGTAACACAGCAGTGTATTAACAGAGTAACACAGCAGTGTATTAACAGAGTAACACAGCAGTGTATTAACAGAGTAACACAGCAGTGTATTAACAGAGTAACACAGCAGTGTATTAACAGAGTAACACAGCAGTGTATTAACAGAGTAACACAGCAGTGTATTAACAGAGTAACACAGCAGTGTATTAACAGAGTAACACAGCAGTGTATTAACAGAGTAACACAGCAGTGTATTAACAGAGTAACACAGCAGTGTATTAACAGAGTAACACAGCAGTGTATTAACAGAGTAACACAGCAGTGTATTAACAGAGTAACACAGCAGTGTATTAACAGAGTAACACAGCAGTGTATTAACAGAGTAACACAGCAGTGTATTAACAGAGTAACACAGCAGTGTATTAACAGAGTAACACAGCAGTGTATTAACAGAGTAACACAGCAGTGTATTAACAGAGTAACACAGCAGTGTATTAACAGAGTAACACAGCAGTGTATTAACAGAGTAACACAGCAGCAGTGTATTAACAGAGTAACACAGCAGTGTATTAACAGAGTAACACAGCAGTGTATTAACAGAGTAACACAGCAGTGTATTAACAGAGTAACACAGCAGTGTATTAACAGAGTAACACAGCAGTGTATTAACAGAGTAACACAGCAGTGTATTAACAGAGTAACACAGCAGTGTATTAACAGAGTAACACAGCAGTGTATTAACAGAGTAACACAGCAGTGTATTAACAGAGTAACACAGCAGTGTATTAACAGAGTAACACAGCAGTGTATTAACAGAGTAACACAGCAGTGTATTAACAGAGTAACACAGCAGTGTATTAACAGAGTAACACAGCAGTGTATTAACAGAGTAACACAGCAGTGTATTAACAGAGTAACACAGCAGTGTATTAACAGAGTAACACAGCAGTGTATTAACAGAGTAACACAGCAGTGTATTAACAGAGTAACACAGCAGTGTATTAACAGAGTAACACAGCAGTGTATTAACAGAGTAACACAGCAGTGTATTAACAGAGTAACACAGCAGTGTATTAACAGAGTAACACAGCAGTGTATTAACAGAGTAACACAGCAGTGTATTAACAGAGTAACACAGCAGTGTATTAACAGAGTAACACAGCAGTGTATTAACAGAGTAACACAGCAGTGTATTAACAGAGTAACACAGCAGTGTATTAACAGAGTAACACAGCAGTGTATTAACAGAGTAACACAGCAGTGTATTAACAGAGTAACACAGCAGTGTATTAACAGAGTAACACAGCAGTGTATTAACAGAGTAACACAGCAGTGTATTAACAGAGTAACACAGCAGTGTATTAACAGAGTAACACAGCAGTGTATTAACAGAGTAACACAGCAGTGTATTAACAGAGTAACACAGCAGTGTATTAACAGAGTAACACAGCAGTGTATTAACAGAGTAACACAGCAGTGTATTAACAGAGTAACACAGCAGTGTATTAACAGAGTAACACAGCAGTGTATTAACAGAGTAACACAGCAGTGTATTAACAGAGTAACACAGCAGTGTATTAACAGAGTAACACAGCAGTGTATTAACAGAGTAACACAGCAGTGTATTAACAGAGTAACACAGCAGTGTATTAACAGAGTAACACAGCAGTGTATTAACAGAGTAACACAGCAGTGTATTAACAGAGTAACACAGCAGTGTATTAACAGAGTAACACAGCAGTGTATTAACAGAGTAACACAGCAGTGTATTAACAGAGTAACACAGCAGTGTATTAACAGAGTAACACAGCAGTGTATTAACAGAGTAACACAGCAGTGTATTAACAGAGTAACACAGCAGTGTATTAACAGAGTAACACAGCAGTGTATTAACAGAGTAACACAGCAGTGTATTAACAGAGTAACACAGCAGTGTATTAACAGAGTAACACAGCAGTGTATTAACAGAGTAACACAGCAGTGTATTAACAGAGTAACACAGCAGTGTATTAACAGAGTAACACAGCAGTGTATTAACAGAGTAACACAGCAGTGTATTAACAGAGTAACACAGCAGTGTATTAACAGAGTAACACAGCAGTGTATTAACAGAGTAACACAGCAGTGTATTAACAGAGTAACACAGCAGTGTATTAACAGAGTAACACAGCAGTGTATTAACAGAGTAACACAGCAGTGTATTAACAGAGTAACACAGCAGTGTATTAACAGAGTAACACAGCAGTGTATTAACAGAGTAACACAGCAGTGTATTAACAGAGTAACACAGCAGTGTATTAACAGAGTAACACAGCAGTGTATTAACAGAGTAACACAGCAGTGTATTAACAGAGTAACACAGCAGTGTATTAACAGAGTAACACAGCAGTGTATTAACAGAGTAACACAGCAGTGTATTAACAGAGTAACACAGCAGTGTATTAACAGAGTAACACAGCAGTGTATTAACAGAGTAACACAGCAGTGTATTAACAGAGTAACACAGCAGTGTATTAACAGAGTAACACAGCAGTGTATTAACAGAGTAACACAGCAGTGTATTAACAGAGTAACACAGCAGTGTATTAACAGAGTAACACAGCAGTGTATTAACAGAGTAACACAGCAGTGTATTAACAGAGTAACACAGCAGTGTATTAACAGAGTAACACAGCAGTGTATTAACAGAGTAACACAGCAGTGTATTAACAGAGTAACACAGCAGTGTATTAACAGAGTAACACAGCAGTGTATTAACAGAGTAACACAGCAGTGTATTAACAGAGTAACACAGCAGTGTATTAACAGAGTAACACAGCAGTGTATTAACAGAGTAACACAGCAGTGTATTAACAGAGTAACACAGCAGTGTATTAACAGAGTAACACAGCAGTGTATTAACAGAGTAACACAGCAGTGTATTAACAGAGTAACACAGCAGTGTATTAACAGAGTAACACAGCAGTGTATTAACAGAGTAACACAGCAGTGTATTAACAGAGTAACACAGCAGTGTATTAACAGAGTAACACAGCAGTGTATTAACAGAGTAACACAGCAGTGTATTAACAGAGTAACACAGCAGTGTATTAACAGAGTAACACAGCAGTGTATTAACAGAGTAACACAGCAGTGTATTAACAGAGTAACACAGCAGTGTATTAACAGAGTAACACAGCAGTGTATTAACAGAGTAACACAGCAGTGTATTAACAGAGTAACACAGCAGTGTATTAACAGAGTAACACAGCAGTGTATTAACAGAGTAACACAGCAGTGTATTAACAGAGTAACACAGCAGTGTATTAACAGAGTAACACAGCAGTGTATTAACAGAGTAACACAGCAGTGTATTAACAGAGTAACACAGCAGTGTATTAACAGAGTAACACAGCAGTGTATTAACAGAGTAACACAGCAGTGTATTAACAGAGTAACACAGCAGTGTATTAACAGAGTAACACAGCAGTGTATTAACAGAGTAACACAGCAGTGTATTAACAGAGTAACACAGCAGTGTATTAACAGAGTAACACAGCAGTGTATTAACAGAGTAACACAGCAGTGTATTAACAGAGTAACACAGCAGTGTATTAACAGAGTAACACAGCAGTGTATTAACAGAGTAACACAGCAGTGTATTAACAGAGTAACACAGCAGTGTATTAACAGAGTAACACAGCAGTGTATTAACAGAGTAACACAGCAGTGTATTAACAGAGTAACACAGCAGTGTATTAACAGAGTAACACAGCAGTGTATTAACAGAGTAACACAGCAGTGTATTAACAGAGTAACACAGCAGTGTATTAACAGAGTAACACAGCAGTGTATTAACAGAGTAACACAGCAGTGTATTAACAGAGTAACACAGCAGTGTATTAACAGAGTAACACAGCAGTGTATTAACAGAGTAACACAGCAGTGTATTAACAGAGTAACACAGCAGTGTATTAACAGAGTAACACAGCAGTGTATTAACAGAGTAACACAGCAGTGTATTAACAGAGTAACACAGCAGTGTATTAACAGAGTAACACAGCAGTGTATTAACAGAGTAACACAGCAGTGTATTAACAGAGTAACACAGCAGTGTATTAACAGAGTAACACAGCAGTGTATTAACAGAGTAACACAGCAGTGTATTAACAGAGTAACACAGCAGTGTATTAACAGAGTAACACAGCAGTGTATTAACAGAGTAACACAGCAGTGTATTAACAGAGTAACACAGCAGTGTATTAACAGAGTAACACAGCAGTGTATTAACAGAGTAACACAGCAGTGTATTAACAGAGTAACACAGCAGTGTATTAACAGAGTAACACAGCAGTGTATTAACAGAGTAACACAGCAGTGTATTAACAGAGTAACACAGCAGTGTATTAACAGAGTAACACAGCAGTGTATTAACAGAGTAACACAGCAGTGTATTAACAGAGTAACACAGCAGTGTATTAACAGAGTAACACAGCAGTGTATTAACAGAGTAACACAGCAGTGTATTAACAGAGTAACACAGCAGTGTATTAACAGAGTAACACAGCAGTGTATTAACAGAGTAACACAGCAGTGTATTAACAGAGTAACACAGCAGTGTATTAACAGAGTAACACAGCAGTGTATTAACAGAGTAACACAGCAGTGTATTAACAGAGTAACACAGCAGTGTATTAACAGAGTAACACAGCAGTGTATTAACAGAGTAACACAGCAGTGTATTAACAGAGTAACACAGCAGTGTATTAACAGAGTAACACAGCAGTGTATTAACAGAGTAACACAGCAGTGTATTAACAGAGTAACACAGCAGTGTATTAACAGAGTAACACAGCAGTGTATTAACAGAGTAACACAGCAGTGTATTAACAGAGTAACACAGCAGTGTATTAACAGAGTAACACAGCAGTGTATTAACAGAGTAACACAGCAGTGTATTAACAGAGTAACACAGCAGTGTATTAACAGAGTAACACAGCAGTGTATTAACAGAGTAACACAGCAGTGTATTAACAGAGTAACACAGCAGTGTATTAACAGAGTAACACAGCAGTGTATTAACAGAGTAACACAGCAGTGTATTAACAGAGTAACACAGCAGTGCATTAACAGAGTAACACAGCAGTGTATTAACAGAGTAACACAGCAGTGTATTAACAGAGTAACACAGCAGTGTATTAACAGAGTAACACAGCAGTATTAACAGAGTAACACAGCAGTGTATTAACAGAGTAAACAGCAGTGTATTAACAGAGTAACACAGCAGTGTATTAACAGAGTAACACAGCAGTGTATTAACAGAGTAACACAGCAGTGTATTAACAGAGTAACACAGCAGTGTATTAACAGAGTAACACAGCAGTGTATTAACAGAGTAACACAGCAGTGTATTAACAGAGTAACACAGCAGTGTATTAACAGAGTAACACAGCAGTGTATTAACAGAGTAACACAGCAGTGTATTAACAGAGTAACACAGCAGTGTATTAACAGAGTAACACAGCAGTGTATTAACAGAGTAACACAGCAGTGTATTAACAGAGTAACACAGCAGTGTATTAACAGAGTAACACAGCAGTGTATTAACAGAGTAACACAGCAGTGTATTAACAGAGTAACACAGCAGTGTATTAACAGAGTAACACAGCAGTGTATTAACAGAGTAACACAGCAGTGTATTAACAGAGTAACACAGCAGTGTATTAACAGAGTAACACAGCAGTGTATTAACAGAGTAACACAGCAGTGTATTAACAGAGTAACACAGCAGTGTATTAACAGAGTAACACAGCAGTGTATTAACAGAGTAACACAGCAGTGTATTAACAGAGTAACACAGCAGTGTATTAACAGTGTATTAACAGAGTAACACAGCAGTGTATTAACAGAGTAACACAGCAGTGTATTAACAGAGTAACACAGCAGTGTATTAACAGAGTAACACAGCAGTGTATTAACAGAGTAACACAGCAGTGTATTAACAGAGTAACACAGCAGTGTATTAACAGAGTAACACAGCAGTGTATTAACAGAGTAACACAGCAGTGTATTAACAGAGTAACACAGCAGTGTATTAACAGAGTAACACAGCAGTGTATTAACAGAGTAACACAGCAGTGTATTAACAGAGTAACACAGCAGTGTATTAACAGAGTAACACAGCAGTGTATTAACAGAGTAACACAGCAGTGTATTAACAGAGTAACACAGCAGTGTATTAACAGAGTAACACAGCAGTGTATTAACAGAGTAACACAGCAGTGTATTAACAGAGTAACACAGCAGTGTATTAACAGAGTAACACAGCAGTGTATTAACAGAGTAACACAGCAGTGTATTAACAGAGTAACACAGCAGTGTATTAACAGAGTAACACAGCAGTGTATTAACAGAGTAACACAGCAGTGTATTAACAGAGTAACACAGCAGTGTATTAACAGAGTAACACAGCAGTGTATTAACAGAGTAACACAGCAGTGTATTAACAGAGTAACACAGCAGTGTATTAACAGAGTAACACAGCAGTGTATTAACAGAGTAACACAGCAGTGTATTAACAGAGTAACACAGCAGTGTATTAACAGAGTAACACAGCAGTGTATTAACAGAGTAACACAGCAGTGTATTAACAGAGTAACACAGCAGTGTATTAACAGAGTAACACAGCAGTGTATTAACAGAGTAACACAGCAGTGTATTAACAGAGTAACACAGCAGTGTATTAACAGAGTAACACAGCAGTGTATTAACAGAGTAACACAGCAGTGTATTAACAGAGTAACACAGCAGTGTATTAACAGAGTAACACAGCAGTGTATTAACAGAGTAACACAGCAGTGTATTAACAGAGTAACACAGCAGTGTATTAACAGAGTAACACAGCAGTGTATTAACAGAGTAACACAGCAGTGTATTAACAGAGTAACACAGCAGTGTATTAACAGAGTAACACAGCAGTGTATTAACAGAGTAACACAGCAGTGTATTAACAGAGTAACACAGCAGTGTATTAACAGAGTAACACAGCAGTGTATTAACAGAGTAACACAGCAGTGTATTAACAGAGTAACACAGCAGTGTATTAACAGAGTAACACAGCAGTGTATTAACAGAGTAACACAGCAGTGTATTAACAGAGTAACACAGCAGTGTATTAACAGAGTAACACAGCAGTGTATTAACAGAGTAACACAGCAGTGTATTAACAGAGTAACACAGCAGTGTATTAACAGAGTAACACAGCAGTGTATTAACAGAGTAACACAGCAGTGTATTAACAGAGTAACACAGCAGTGTATTAACAGAGTAACACAGCAGTGTATTAACAGAGTAACACAGCAGTGTATTAACAGAGTAACACAGCAGTGTATTAACAGAGTAACACAGCAGTGTATTAACAGAGTAACACAGCAGTGTATTAACAGAGTAACACAGCAGTGTATTAACAGAGTAACACAGCAGTGTATTAACAGAGTAACACAGCAGTGTATTAACAGAGTAACACAGCAGTGTATTAACAGAGTAACACAGCAGTGTATTAACAGAGTAACACAGCAGTGTATTAACAGAGTAACACAGCAGTGTATTAACAGAGTAACACAGCAGTGTATTAACAGAGTAACACAGCAGTGTATTAACAGAGTAACACAGCAGTGTATTAACAGAGTAACACAGCAGTGTATTAACAGAGTAACACAGCAGTGTATTAACAGAGTAACACAGCAGTGTATTAACAGAGTAACACAGCAGTGTATTAACAGAGTAACACAGCAGTGTATTAACAGAGTAACACAGCAGTGTATTAACAGAGTAACACAGCAGTGTATTAACAGAGTAACACAGCAGTGTATTAACAGAGTAACACAGCAGTGTATTAACAGAGTAACACAGCAGTGTATTAACAGAGTAACACAGCAGTGTATTAACAGAGTAACACAGCAGTGTATTAACAGAGTAACACAGCAGTGTATTAACAGAGTAACACAGCAGTGTATTAACAGAGTAACACAGCAGTGTATTAACAGAGTAACACAGCAGTGTATTAACAGAGTAACACAGCAGTGTATTAACAGAGTAACACAGCAGTGTATTAACAGAGTAACACAGCAGTGTATTAACAGAGTAACACAGCAGTGTATTAACAGAGTAACACAGCAGTGTATTAACAGAGTAACACAGCAGTGTATTAACAGAGTAACACAGCAGTGTATTAACAGAGTAACACAGCAGTGTATTAACAGAGTAACACAGCAGTGTATTAACAGAGTAACACAGCAGTGTATTAACAGAGTAACACAGCAGTGTATTAACAGAGTAACACAGCAGTGTATTAACAGAGTAACACAGCAGTGTATTAACAGAGTAACACAGCAGTGTATTAACAGAGTAACACACAGCAGTGTATTAACAGAGTAACACAGCAGTGTATTAACAGAGTAACACAGCAGTGTATTAACAGAGTAACACAGCAGTGTATTAACAGAGTAACACAGCAGTGTATTAACAGAGTAACACAGCAGTGTATTAACAGAGTAACACAGCAGTGTATTAACAGAGTAACACAGCAGTGTATTAACAGAGTAACACAGCAGTGTATTAACAGAGTAACACAGCAGTGTATTAACAGAGTAACACAGCAGTGTATTAACAGAGTAACACAGCAGTGTATTAACAGAGTAACACAGCAGTGTATTAACAGAGTAACACAGCAGTGTATTAACAGAGTAACACAGCAGTGTATTAACAGAGTAACACAGCAGTGTATTAACAGAGTAACACAGCAGTGTATTAACAGAGTAACACAGCAGTGTATTAACAGAGTAACACAGCAGTGTATTAACAGAGTAACACAGCAGTGTATTAACAGAGTAACACAGCAGTGTATTAACAGAGTAACACAGCAGTGTATTAACAGAGTAACACAGCAGTGTATTAACAGAGTAACACAGCAGTGTATTAACAGAGTAACACAGCAGTGTATTAACAGAGTAACACAGCAGTGTATTAACAGAGTAACACAGCAGTGTATTAACAGAGTAACACAGCAGTGTATTAACAGAGTAACACAGCAGTGTATTAACAGAGTAACACAGCAGTGTATTAACAGAGTAACACAGCAGTGTATTAACAGAGTAACACAGCAGTGTATTAACAGAGTAACACAGCAGTGTATTAACAGAGTAACACAGCAGTGTATTAACAGAGTAACACAGCAGTGTATTAACAGAGTAACACAGCAGTGTATTAACAGAGTAACACAGCAGTGTATTAACAGAGTAACACAGCAGTGTATTAACAGAGTAACACAGCAGTGTATTAACAGAGTAACACAGCAGTGTATTAACAGAGTAACACAGCAGTGTATTAACAGAGTAACACAGCAGTGTATTAACAGAGTAACACAGCAGTGTATTAACAGAGTAACACAGCAGTGTATTAACAGAGTAACACAGCAGTGTATTAACAGAGTAACACAGCAGTGTATTAACAGAGTAACACAGCAGTGTATTAACAGAGTAACACAGCAGTGTATTAACAGAGTAACACAGCAGTGTATTAACAGAGTAACACAGCAGTGTATTAACAGAGTAACACAGCAGTGTATTAACAGAGTAACACAGCAGTGTATTAACAGAGTAACACAGCAGTGTATTAACAGAGTAACACAGCAGTGTATTAACAGAGTAACACAGCAGTGTATTAACAGAGTAACACAGCAGTGTATTAACAGAGTAACACAGCAGTGTATTAACAGAGTAACACAGCAGTGTATTAACAGAGTAACACAGCAGTGTATTAACAGAGTAACACAGCAGTGTATTAACAGAGTAACACAGCAGTGTATTAACAGAGTAACACAGCAGTGTATTAACAGAGTAACACAGCAGTGTATTAACAGAGTAACACAGCAGTGTATTAACAGAGTAACACAGCAGTGTATTAACAGAGTAACACAGCAGTGTATTAACAGAGTAACACAGCAGTGTATTAACAGAGTAACACAGCAGTGTATTAACAGAGTAACACAGCAGTGTATTAACAGAGTAACACAGCAGTGTATTAACAGAGTAACACAGCAGTGTATTAACAGAGTAACACAGCAGTGTATTAACAGAGTAACACAGCAGTGTATTAACAGAGTAACACAGCAGTGTATTAACAGAGTAACACAGCAGTGTATTAACAGAGTAACACAGCAGTGTATTAACAGAGTAACACAGCAGTGTATTAACAGAGTAACACAGCAGTGTATTAACAGAGTAACACAGCAGTGTATTAACAGAGTAACACAGCAGTGTATTAACAGAGTAACACAGCAGTGTATTAACAGAGTAACACAGCAGTGTATTAACAGAGTAACACAGCAGTGTATTAACAGAGTAACACAGCAGTGTATTAACAGAGTAACACAGCAGTGTATTAACAGAGTAACACAGCAGTGTATTAACAGAGTAACACAGCAGTGTATTAACAGAGTAACACAGCAGTGTATTAACAGAGTAACACAGCAGTGTATTAACAGAGTAACACAGCAGTGTATTAACAGAGTAACACAGCAGTGTATTAACAGAGTAACACAGCAGTGTATTAACAGAGTAACACAGCAGTGTATTAACAGAGTAACACAGCAGTGTATTAACAGAGTAACACAGCAGTGTATTAACAGAGTAACACAGCAGTGTATTAACAGAGTAACACAGCAGTGTATTAACAGAGTAACACAGCAGTGTATTAACAGAGTAACACAGCAGTGTATTAACAGAGTAACACAGCAGTGTATTAACAGAGTAACACAGCAGTGTATTAACAGAGTAACACAGCAGTGTATTAACAGAGTAACACAGCAGTGTATTAACAGAGTAACACAGCAGTGTATTAACAGAGTAACACAGCAGTGTATTAACAGAGTAACACAGCAGTGTATTAACAGAGTAACACAGCAGTGTATTAACAGAGTAACACAGCAGTGTATTAACAGAGTAACACAGCAGTGTATTAACAGAGTAACACAGCAGTGTATTAACAGAGTAACACAGCAGTGTATTAACAGAGTAACACAGCAGTGTATTAACAGAGTAACACAGCAGTGTATTAACAGAGTAACACAGCAGTGTATTAACAGAGTAACACAGCAGTGTATTAACAGAGTAACACAGCAGTGTATTAACAGAGTAACACAGCAGTGTATTAACAGAGTAACACAGCAGTGTATTAACAGAGTAACACAGCAGTGTATTAACAGAGTAACACAGCAGTGTATTAACAGAGTAACACAGCAGTGTATTAACAGAGTAACACAGCAGTGTATTAACAGAGTAACACAGCAGTGTATTAACAGAGTAACACAGCAGTGTATTAACAGAGTAACACAGCAGTGTATTAACAGAGTAACACAGCAGTGTATTAACAGAGTAACACAGCAGTGTATTAACAGAGTAACACAGCAGTGTATTAACAGAGTAACACAGCAGTGTATTAACAGAGTAACACAGCAGTGTATTAACAGAGTAACACAGCAGTGTATTAACAGAGTAACACAGCAGTGTATTAACAGAGTAACACAGCAGTGTATTAACAGAGTAACACAGCAGTGTATTAACAGAGTAACACAGCAGTGTATTAACAGAGTAACACAGCAGTGTATTAACAGAGTAACACAGCAGTGTATTAACAGAGTAACACAGCAGTGTATTAACAGAGTAACACAGCAGTGTATTAACAGAGTAACACAGCAGTGCATTAACAGAGTAACACAGCAGTGTATTAACAGAGTAACACAGCAGTGTATTAACAGAGTAACACAGCAGTGTATTAACAGAGTAACACAGCAGTGTATTAACAGAGTAACACAGCAGTGTATTAACAGAGTAACACAGCAGTGTATTAACAGAGTAACACAGCAGTGTATTAACAGAGTAACACAGCAGTGTATTAACAGAGTAACACAGCAGTGTATTAACAGAGTAACACAGCAGTGTATTAACAGAGTAACACAGCAGTGTATTAACAGAGTAACACAGCAGTGTATTAACAGAGTAACACAGCAGTGTATTAACAGAGTAACACAGCAGTGTATTAACAGAGTAACACAGCAGTGTATTAACAGAGTAACACAGCAGTGTATTAACAGAGTAACACAGCAGTGTATTAACAGAGTAACACAGCAGTGTATTAACAGAGTAACACAGCAGTGTATTAACAGAGTAACACAGCAGTGTATTAACAGAGTAACACAGCAGTGTATTAACAGAGTAACACAGCAGTGTATTAACAGAGTAACACAGCAGTGTATTAACAGAGTAACACAGCAGTGTATTAACAGAGTAACACAGCAGTGTATTAACAGAGTAACACAGCAGTGTATTAACAGAGTAACACAGCAGTGTATTAACAGAGTAACACAGCAGTGTATTAACAGAGTAACACAGCAGTGTATTAACAGAGTAACACAGCAGTGTATTAACAGAGTAACACAGCAGTGTATTAACAGAGTAACACAGCAGTGTATTAACAGAGTAACACAGCAGTGTATTAACAGAGTAACACAGCAGTGTATTAACAGAGTAACACAGCAGTGTATTAACAGAGTAACACAGCAGTGTATTAACAGAGTAACACAGCAGTGTATTAACAGAGTAACACAGCAGTGTATTAACAGAGTAACACAGCAGTGTATTAACAGAGTAACACAGCAGTGTATTAACAGAGTAACACAGCAGTGTATTAACAGAGTAACACAGCAGTGTATTAACAGAGTAACACAGCAGTGTATTAACAGAGTAACACAGCAGTGTATTAACAGAGTAACACAGCAGTGTATTAACAGAGTAACACAGCAGTGTATTAACAGAGTAACACAGCAGTGTATTAACAGAGTAACACAGCAGTGTATTAACAGAGTAACACAGCAGTGTATTAACAGAGTAACACAGCAGTGTATTAACAGAGTAACACAGCAGTGTATTAACAGAGTAACACAGCAGTGTATTAACAGAGTAACACAGCAGTGTATTAACAGAGTAACACAGCAGTGTATTAACAGAGTAACACAGCAGTGTATTAACAGAGTAACACAGCAGTGTATTAACAGAGTAACACAGCAGTGTATTAACAGAGTAACACAGCAGTGTATTAACAGAGTAACACAGCAGTGTATTAACAGAGTAACACAGCAGTGTATTAACAGAGTAACACAGCAGTGTATTAACAGAGTAACACAGCAGTGTATTAACAGAGTAACACAGCAGTGTATTAACAGAGTAACACAGCAGTGTATTAACAGAGTAACACAGCAGTGTATTAACAGAGTAACACAGCAGTGTATTAACAGAGTAACACAGCAGTGTATTAACAGAGTAACACAGCAGTGTATTAACAGAGTAACACAGCAGTGTATTAACAGAGTAACACAGCAGTGTATTAACAGAGTAACACAGCAGTGTATTAACAGAGTAACACAGCAGTGTATTAACAGAGTAACACAGCAGTGTATTAACAGAGTAACACAGCAGTGTATTAACAGAGTAACACAGCAGTGTATTAACAGAGTAACACAGCAGTGTATTAACAGAGTAACACAGCAGTGTATTAACAGAGTAACACAGCAGTGTATTAACAGAGTAACACAGCAGTGTATTAACAGAGTAACACAGCAGTGTATTAACAGAGTAACACAGCAGTGTATTAACAGAGTAACACAGCAGTGTATTAACAGAGTAACACAGCAGTGTATTAACAGAGTAACACAGCAGTGCATTAACAGAGTAAACAGCAGTAACACAGCAGTGTATTAACAGAGTAACACAGCAGTGTATTAACAGAGTAACACAGCAGTGTATTAACAGAGTAACACAGCAGTGTATTAACAGAGTAACACAGCAGTGTATTAACAGAGTAACACAGCAGTGTATTAACAGAGTAACACAGCAGTGTATTAACAGAGTAACACAGCAGTGTATTAACAGAGTAACACAGCAGTGTATTAACAGAGTAACACAGCAGTGTATTAACAGAGTAACACAGCAGTGTATTAACAGAGTAACACAGCAGTGTATTAACAGAGTAACACAGCAGTGTATTAACAGAGTAACACAGCAGTGTATTAACAGAGTAACACAGCAGTGTATTAACAGAGTAACACAGCAGTGTATTAACAGAGTAACACAGCAGTGTGTATTAACAGAGTAACACAGCAGTGTATTAACAGAGTAACACAGCAGTGCATTAACAGAGTAACACAGCAGTGTATTAACAGAGTAACACAGCAGTGTATTAACAGAGTAACACAGCAGTGTATTAACAGAGTAACACAGCAGTGTATTAACAGAGTAACACAGCAGTGTATTAACAGAGTAACACAGCAGTGTATTAACAGAGTAACACAGCAGTGTATTAACAGAGTAACACAGCAGTGTATTAACAGAGTAACACAGCAGTGTATTAACAGAGTAACACAGCAGTGTATTAACAGAGTAACACAGCAGTGTATTAACAGAGTAACACAGCAGTGTATTAACAGAGTAACACAGCAGTGTATTAACAGAGTAACACAGCAGTGTATTAACAGAGTAACACAGCAGT
The DNA here is from genome assembly GCA_030390025.1 of Squalus acanthias. Classification (NCBI taxonomy): domain Eukaryota; kingdom Metazoa; phylum Chordata; class Chondrichthyes; order Squaliformes; family Squalidae; genus Squalus; species Squalus acanthias. The sequence continues at coordinate 66,956 of JASTWF010000589.1, forward strand.
GTATTAACAGAGTAACACAGCAGTGTATTAACAGAGTAACACAGCAGTGTATTAACAGAGTAACACAGCAGTGTATTAACAGAGTAACACAGCAGTGTATTAACAGAGTAACACAGCAGTGTATTAACAGAGTAACACAGCAGTGTATTAACAGAGTAACACAGCAGTGTATTAACAGAGTAACACAGCAGTGTATTAACAGAGTAACACAGCAGTGTATTAACAGAGTAACACAGCAGTGTATTAACAGAGTAACACAGCAGTGTATTAACAGAGTAACACAGCAGTGTATTAACAGAGTAACACAGCAGTGTATTAACAGAGTAACACAGCAGTGTATTAACAGAGTAACACAGCAGTGTATTAACAGAGTAACACAGCAGTGTATTAACAGAGTAACACAGCAGTGTATTAACAGAGTAACACAGCAGTGTATTAACAGAGTAACACAGCAGTGTATTAACAGAGTAACACAGCAGTGTATTAACAGAGTAACACAGCAGTGTATTAACAGAGTAACACAGCAGTGTATTAACAGAGTAACACAGCAGTGTATTAACAGAGTAACACAGCAGTGTATTAACAGAGTAACACAGCAGTGTATTAACAGAGTAACACAGCAGTGTATTAACAGAGTAACACAGCAGTGTATTAACAGAGTAACACAGCAGTGTATTAACAGAGTAACACAGCAGTGTATTAACAGAGTAACACAGCAGTGTATTAACAGAGTAACACAGCAGTGTATTAACAGAGTAACACAGCAGTGTATTAACAGAGTAACACAGCAGTGTATTAACAGAGTAACACAGCAGTGTATTAACAGAGTAACACAGCAGTGTATTAACAGAGTAACACAGCAGTGTATTAACAGAGTAACACAGCAGTGTATTAACAGAGTAACACAGCAGTGTATTAACAGAGTAACACAGCAGTGTATTAACAGAGTAACACAGCAGTGTATTAACAGAGTAACACAGCAGTGTATTAACAGAGTAACACAGCAGTGTATTAACAGAGTAACACAGCAGTGTATTAACAGAGTAACACAGCAGTGTATTAACAGAGTAACACAGCAGTGTATTAACAGAGTAACACAGCAGTGTATTAACAGAGTAACACAGCAGTGTATTAACAGAGTAACACAGCAGTGTATTAACAGAGTAACACAGCAGTGTATTAACAGAGTAACACAGCAGTGTATTAACAGAGTAACACAGCAGTGTATTAACAGAGTAACACACAGCAGTGTATTAACAGAGTAACACAGCAGTGTATTAACAGAGTAACACAGCAGTGTATTAACAGAGTAACACAGCAGTGTATTAACAGAGTAAACAGAGTAACACAGCAGTGTATTAACAGAGTAACACAGCAGTGTATTAACAGAGTAACACAGCAGTGTATTAACAGAGTAACACAGCAGTGTATTAACAGAGTAACACAGCAGTGTATTAACAGTAACACAGCAGTGTATTAACAGAGTAACACAGCAGTGTATTAACAGAGTAACACAGCAGTGTATTAACAGAGTAACACAGCAGTGTATTAACAGAGTAACACAGCAGTGTATTAACAGAGTAACACAGCAGTGTATTAACAGAGTAACACAGCAGTGTATTAACAGAGTAACACAGCAGTGTATTAACAGAGTAACACAGCAGTGTATTAACAGAGTAACACAGCAGTGTATTAACAGAGTAACACAGCAGTGTATTAACAGAGTAACACAGCAGTGTATTAACAGAGTAACACAGCAGTGTATTAACAGAGTAACACAGCAGTGTATTAACAGAGTAACACAGCAGTGTATTAACAGAGTAACACAGCAGTGTATTAACAGAGTAACACAGCAGTGTATTAACAGAGTAACACAGCAGTGTATTAACAGTGTAACACAGCAGTGTATTTACAGAGTAACACAGCAGTGTATTAACAGAGTAACACAGCAGTGTATTAACAGAGTAACACAGCAGTGTATTAACAGAGTAACACAGCAGTGTATTAACAGAGTAACACAGCAGTGTATTAACAGAGTAACACAGCAGTGTATTAACAGAGTAACACAGCAGTGTATTAACAGAGTAACACAGCAGTGTATTAACAGAGTAACACAGCAGTGTATTAACAGAGTAACACAGCAGTGTATTAACAGAGTAACACAGCGTGTATTAACAGAGTAACACAGCAGTGTATTAACAGAGTAACACAGCAGTGTATTAACAGAGTAACACAGCAGTGCATTAACAGAGTAACACAGCAGTGTATTAACAGAGTAACACAGCAGTGTATTAACAGAGTAACACAGCAGTGTATTAACAGAGTAACACAGCGCTGTATTAAAAGAGTAACACAGCAGTGCATTAACAGAGTAACACAGCAGTGTATTAACAGAGTAACACAGCGCTGTATTAAAAGTGTAACACAGCAGTGCATTAACAGAGTAACACAGCAGTGTATTAACAGAGTAACACAGCAGTGTATTAACAGAGTAACACAGCAGTGTATTAACAGAGTAACACAGCAGTGTATTAACAGAGTAACACAGCAGTGCATTAACAGAGTAACACAGCAGTGTATTAACAGAGTAACACAGCAGTGTATTAACAGAGTAACACAGCAGTGTATTAACAGAGTAACACAGCAGTGCATTAACAGAGTAACACAGCAGTGTATTAACAGAGTAACACAGCAGTGCATTAATGAGTAACACAGCAGTGTATTAACAGAGTAACACAGCAGTGCTTTAACAGAGTAACACAGCAGTGCATTAACAGAGTAACACAGCAGTGCATTAACAGAGTAACACAGCAGTGTATTAACAGAGTAACACAGCAGTGTATTAACAGAGTAACACAGCAGTGCATTAACAGAGTAACACAGCAGTGCATTAACAGAGTAACACAGCAGTGTATTAACAGAGTAACACAGCAGTGTATTAACAGAATAACACAGCAGTGTATTAACAGAGTAACACAGCAGTGTATTAACAGAGTATTAACAGTGTAACACAGCAGTGTATTAACAGAGTAACACAGCAGTGTATTAACAGAGTAACACAGCAATGTATTAAGAGAGAGTAACACAGCATGTATTAACAGAGTATTAACAGAGTAACACAGCAGTGTATTAACAGAGTAACACAGCAGTGTATTAACAGAGTAACACAGCGTGTATTAACAGAGTAACACAGCAGTGTTTTAACAGAGTAACACAGCAGTGTAGTAAATCAGCAGTGTATTAACAGAGTAACACAGCAGTGTATTAACAGAGTAACACAGCAGTGTATTATTAACAGAGTAACACAGCAGTGTATTAACAGAGTAACACAGCAGTGTATTAACAGAGTAACACAGCAGTGTATTAACAGAGTAACACAGCAGTGTATTAACAGAGTAACACAGCGTGTATTAACAGAGTAATGCAGCGCAGTGTATTAACAGAGTAACACAGCAGTGTATTAACAGATAACACAGCAGTGTATTAACAGAGTAACACAGCAGTGTATTAACAGAGTAACACAGCAGTGTATTAACAGAGTAACACAGCAGTGTATTAACAGAGTAACACAGCAGTGTATTAACAGAGTAACACAGCGCCATATTTACAGAGTAAAACAGCAGTGTATTAACAGAGTAACGCAGCAGTATTAACAGAGTAACACAGCAGTGTATTAACAGAGTAACACAGCAGTGTATTAACAGAGTAACGCAGCAGTGTATTAACAGAGTAACACAGCAGTGTATTAACAGAGTAACACAGCAGTGTATTAACAGAGTAACACAGCAGTGTATTAACAGAGTAACACAGCAGTGTATTAACAGAGTAACACAGCAGTGTATTAACAGAGTAACACAGCAGTGTATTAACAGAGTAACACTGCAGTGTATTAACAGAGTAACACAGCAGTGTATTAACAGAGTAACACAGCAGTGTATTAACAGAGTAACACAGCAGTGTATTAACAGAGTAACACAGCAGTGTATTACAGAGTAACACAGCAGTGTATTAACAGAGTAACACAGCAGTGTATTAACAGAGTAACACAGCAGTGTATTAACAGAGTAACACAGCAGTGTATTAACAGAGTAACACAGCAGTGTATTAACAGAGTAACACAGCAGTGTATTAACAGAGTAACACAGCAGTGTATTTACAGAGTAACACAGCAGTGTATTAACAGAGTAACACAGCAGTGTATTAACAGAGTAACACAGCAGTGTATTAACAGAGTAACACAGCAGTGAATTAACAGAGTAACACAGCAGTGTATTAACAGAGTAACACAGCAGTGTATTAACAGAGTATTAACAGTGTAACACAGCAGTGTATTAACAGAGTAACACAGCAGTGTATTAACAGAGTAACACAGCAGTGTATTAACAGAGTAACACAGCAGTGTATTAACAGAGTAACACAGCAGTGTATTAACAGAGTAACACAGCAGTGTATTAACAGAGTAACACAGCAGTGTATTAACAGAGTAACACAGCAGTGTATTAACAGAGTAACACAGCAGTGTATTAACAGAGTAACACAGCAGTGCATTAACAGAGTAACACAGCAGTGTATTAACAGAGTAACACAGCAGTGCATTAACAGAGTAACACAGCAGTGCATTAACAGAGTAACACAGCAGTGTATTAACAGAGTAACACAGCAGTGTATTAACAGAGTAACACAGCAGTGTATTAACAGAGTAACACAGCAGTGCATTAACAGAGTAACACAGCAGTGTATTAACAGAGTAACACAGCAGTGTATTAACAGAGTAACACAGCAGTGTATTAACAGAGTAACACAGCAGTGTATTAACAGAGTAACACAGCAGTGTATTAACAGAGTAACACAGCAGTGTATTAACAGAGTAACACAGCAGTGTATTAACAGAGTAACACAGCAGTGTATTAACAGAGTAACACAGCAGTGTATTAACAGAGTAACACAGCAGTGTATTAACAGAGTAACACAGCAGTGTATTAACAGAGTAACACAGCAGTGTATTAACAGAGTAACACAGCAGTGTATTAACAGAGTAACACAGCAGTGTATTAACAGAGTAACACAGCAGTGTATTAACAGAGTAACACAGCAGTGTATTAACAGAGTAACACAGCAGTGTATTAACAGAGTAACACAGCAGTGTATTAACAGAGTAACACAGCAGTGTATTAACAGAGTAACACAGCAGTGTATTAACAGAGTAACACAGCAGTGTATTAACAGAGTAACACAGCAGTGTATTAACAGAGTAACACAGCAGTGTATTAACAGAGTAACACAGCAGTGTATTAACAGAGTAACACAGCAGTGTATTAACAGAGTAACACAGCAGTGTATTAACAGAGTAACACAGCAGTGTATTAACAGAGTAACACAGCAGTGTATTAACAGAGTAACACAGCAGTGTATTAACAGAGTAACACAGCAGTGTATTAACAGAGTAACACAGCAGTGTATTAACAGAGTAACACAGCGTGTATTAACAGAGTAACACAGCAGTGTATTAACAGAGTAACACAGCAGTGTATTAACAGAGTAACACAGCAGTGTATTAACAGAGTAACACAGCAGTGTATTAACAGAGTAACACAGCAGTGTATTAACAGAGTAACACAGCAGTGTATTAACAGAGTAACACAGCAGTGTATTAACAGAGTAACACAGCAGTGTATTAACAGAGTAACACAGCAGTGTATTAACAGAGTAACACAGCAGTGTATTAACAGAGTAACACAGCAGTGTATTAACAGAGTAACACAGCAGTGTATTAACAGAGTAACACAGCAGTGTATTAACAGAGTAACACAGCAGTGTATTAACAGAGTAACACAGCAGTGTATTAACAGAGTAACACAGCAGTGTATTAACAGAGTAACACAGCAGTGTATTAACAGAGTAACACAGCAGTGTATTAACAGAGTAACACAGCAGTGTATTAACAGAGTAACACAGCAGTGTATTAACAGAGTAACACAGCAGTGTATTAACAGAGTAACACAGCAGTGTATTAACAGAGTAACACAGCAGTGTATTAACAGAGTAACACAGCGTGTATTAACAGAGTAACACAGCAGTGTATTAACAGAGTAACACAGCAGTGTATTAACAGAGTAACACAGCAGTGTATTAACAGAGTAACACAGCAGTGTATTAACAGAGTAACACAGCAGTGTATTAACAGAGTAACACAGCAGTGTATTAACAGAGTAACACAGCAGTGTATTAACAGAGTAACACAGCAGTGTATTAACAGAGTAACACAGCAGTGTATTAACAGAGTAACACAGCAGTGTATTAACAGAGTAACACAGCAGTGTATTAACAGAGTAACACAGCAGTGTATTAACAGAGTAACACAGCAGTGTATTAACAGAGTAACACAGCAGTGTATTAACAGAGTAACACAGCAGTGTATTAACAGAGTAACACAGCAGTGTATTAACAGAGTAACACAGCAGTGTATTAACAGAGTAACACAGCAGTGTATTAACAGAGTAACACAGCAGTGTATTAACAGAGTAACACAGCAGTGTATTAACAGAGTAACACAGCAGTGTATTAACAGAGTAACACAGCAGTGTATTAACAGAGTAACACAGCAGTGTATTAACAGAGTAACACAGCAGTGTATTAACAGAGTAACACAGCAGTGTATTAACAGAGTAACACAGCAGTGTATTAACAGAGTAACACAGCAGTGTATTAACAGAGTAACACAGCAGTGTATTAACAGAGTAACACAGCAGTGTATTAACAGAGTAACACAGCAGTGTATTAACAGAGTAACACAGCAGTGTATTAACAGAGTAACACAGCAGTGTATTAACAGAGTAACACAGCAGTGTATTAACAGAGTAACACAGCAGTGTATTAACAGAGTAACACAGCAGTGTATTAACAGAGTAACACAGCAGTGTATTAACAGAGTAACACAGCAGTGTATTAACAGAGTAACACAGCAGTGTATTAACAGAGTAACACAGCAGTGTATTAACAGAGTAACACAGCAGTGTATTAACAGAGTAACACAGCAGTGTATTAACAGAGTAACACAGCAGTGTATTAACAGAGTAACACAGCAGTGTATTAACAGAGTAACACAGCAGTGTATTAACAGAGTAACACAGCAGTGTATTAACAGAGTAACACAGCAGTGTATTAACAGAGTAACACAGCAGTGTATTAACAGAGTAACACAGCAGTGTATTAACAGAGTAACACAGCAGTGTATTAACAGAGTAACACAGCAGTGTATTAACAGAGTAACACAGCAGTGTATTAACAGAGTAACACAGCAGTGTATTAACAGAGTAACACAGCAGTGTATTAACAGAGTAACACAGCAGTGTATTAACAGAGTAACACAGCAGTGATTAACAGAGTAACACAGCAGTGTATTAACAGAGTAACACAGCAGTGTATTAACAGAGTAACACAGCAGTGTATTAACAGAGTAACACAGCAGTGTATTAACAGAGTAACACAGCAGTGTATTAACAGAGTAACACAGCAGTGTATTAACAGAGTAACACACAGCAGTGTATTAACAGAGTAACACAGCAGTGTATTAACAGAGTAACACAGCAGTGTATTAACAGAGTAACACAGCAGTGTATTAACAGAGTAACACAGCAGTGTATTAACAGAGTAACACAGCAGTGTATTAACAGAGTAACACAGCAGTGTATTAACAGAGTAACAGAGTAACACAGCAGTGTATTAACAGAGTAACACAGCAGTGTATTAACAGAGTAACACAGCAGTGTATTAACAGAGTAACACAGCAGTGTATTAACAGAGTAACACAGCAGTGTATTAACAGAGTAACACAGCAGTGTATTAACAGAGTAACACAGCAGTGTATTAACAGAGTAACACAGCAGTGTATTAACAGAGTAACACAGCAGTGTATTAACAGAGTAACACAGCAGTGTATTAACAGAGTAACACAGCAGTGTATTAACAGAGTAACACAGCAGTGTATTAACAGAGTAACACAGCAGTGTATTAACAGAGTAACACAGCAGTGTATTAACAGAGTAACACAGCAGTGTATTAACAGAGTAACACAGCAGTGTATTAACAGAGTAACACAGCAGTGTATTAACAGAGTAACACAGCAGTGCATTAACAGAGTAACACAGCAGTGTATTAACAGAGTAACACAGCAGTGTATTAACAGAGTAACACAGCAGTGTATTAACAGAGTAACACAGCAGTGTATTAACAGAGTAACACAGCAGTGTATTAACAGAGTAACACAGCAGTGTATTAACAGAGTAACACAGCAGTGTATTAACAGAGTAACACAGCAGTGTATTAACAGAGTAACACAGCAGTGTATTAACAGAGTAACACAGCAGTGTATTAACAGAGTAACACAGCAGTGTATTAACAGAGTAACACAGCAGTGTATTAACAGAGTAACACAGCAGTGTATTAACAGAGTAACACAGCAGTGTATTAACAGAGTAACACAGCAGTGTATTAACAGAGTAACACAGCAGTGTATTAACAGAGTAACACAGCAGTGTATTAACAGAGTAACACAGCAGTGTATTAACAGAGTAACACAGCAGTGTATTAACAGAGTAACACAGCAGTGTATTAACAGAGTAACACAGCAGTGTATTAACAGAGTAACACAGCAGTGTATTAACAGAGTAACACAGCAGTGTATTAACAGAGTAACACAGCAGTGTATTAACAGAGTAACACAGCAGTGTATTAACAGAGTAACACAGCAGTGTATTAACAGAGTAACACAGCAGTGTATTAACAGAGTAACACAGCAGTGTATTAACAGAGTAACACAGCAGTGTATTAACAGAGTAACACAGCAGTGTATTAACAGAGTAACACAGCAGTGTATTAACAGAGTAACACAGCAGTGTATTAACAGAGTAACACAGCAGTGTATTAACAGAGTAACACAGCAGTGTATTAACAGAGTAACACAGCAGTGTATTAACAGAGTAACACAGCAGTGTATTAACAGAGTAACACAGCAGTGTATTAACAGAGTAACACAGCAGTGTATTAACAGAGTAACACAGCAGTGTATTAACAGAGTAACACAGCAGTGTATTAACAGAGTAACACAGCAGTGTATTAACAGAGTAACACAGCAGTGTATTAACAGAGTAACACAGCAGTGTATTAACAGAGTAACACAGCAGTGTATTACACAGTGTATTAACAGAGTAACACAGCAGTGTATTAACAGAGTAACACAGCAGTGTATTAACAGAGTAACACAGCAGTGTATTAACAGAGTAACACAGCAGTGTATTAACAGAGTAACAGAGTAACACAGCAGTGTATTAACAGAGTAACACAGCAGTGTATTAACAGAGTAACACAGCAGTGTATTAACAGAGTAACACAGCAGTGTATTAACAGAGTAACACAGCAGTGTATTAACAGAGTAACACAGCAGTTTATTAACAGAGTATTAACAGAGTAACACAGCAGTGTATTAACAGAGTAACACAGCAGTGTATTAACAGAGTAACACAGCAGTGTATTAACAGAGTAACACAGCAGTGTATTAACAGAGTAACACAGCAGTGTATTAACAGAGTAACACAGCAGTGTATTAACAGAGTAACACAGCAGTGTATTAACAGAGTAACACAGCAGTGTATTAACAGAGTAACACAGCAGTGTATTAACAGAGTAACACAGCAGTGTATTAACAGAGTAACACAGCAGTGTATTAACAGAGTAACACAGCAGTGTATTAACAGAGTAACACAGCAGTGTATTAACAGAGTAACACAGCAGTGTATTAACAGAGTAACACAGCAGTGTATTAACAGAGTAACACAGCAGTGTATTAACAGAGTAACACAGCAGTGTATTAACAGAGTAACACAGCAGTGTATTAACAGAGTAACACAGCAGTGTATTAACAGAGTAACACAGCAGTGTATTAACAGAGTAACACAGCAGTGTATTAACAGAGTAACACAGCAGTGTATTAACAGAGTAACACAGCAGTGTATTAACAGAGTAACACAGCAGTGTATTAACAGAGTAACACAGCAGTGTATTAACAGAGTAACACAGCAGTGTATTAACAGAGTAACACAGCAGTGTATTAACAGAGTAACACAGCAGTGTATTAACAGAGTAACACAGCAGTGTATTAACAGAGTAACACAGCAGTGTATTAACAGAGTAACACAGCAGTGTATTAACAGAGTAACACACAGCAGTGTATTAACAGAGTAACACAGCAGTGTATTAACAGAGTAACACAGCAGTGTATTAACAGAGTAACACAGCAGTGTATTAACAGAGTAACACAGCAGTGTATTAACAGAGTAACACAGCAGTGTATTAACAGAGTAACACAGCAGTGTATTAACAGAGTAACACAGCAGTGTATTAACAGAGTAACACAGCAGTGTATTAACAGAGTAACACAGCAGTGTATTAACAGAGTAACACAGCAGTGTATTAACAGAGTAACACAGCAGTGTATTAACAGAGTAACACAGCAGTGTATTAACAGAGTAACACAGCAGTGTATTAACAGAGTAACACAGCAGTGTATTAACAGAGTAACACAGCAGTGTATTAACAGAGTAACACAGCAGTGTATTAACAGAGTAACACAGCAGTGTATTAAAAGTGTAACACAGCGATGTATTAACAGAGTAACACAGGCAGTGCTTTAACCAGAGTATCACAGCAGTGTATTAGACAGAGTTAACTCAGCAGTGTACTTTATGACTTAGAGAGTAACACAGCAGAGAATAACAGAGTAACACAGCAGCTGTATTAAAAGAGTAACACAGGCAGCTGTATTAACAGAGTTAACACAGCAGTGTATTAACAGGTCATCACTGCCAGTGTATTACAGTGTAATGCCTGCAGAGGTATTTACAGTAGTAAGGCAGCAGTGTATTATCAGAGTAACGACAGCAGTGTGATAACAGAGTAACACAGCAGTGTATTAACAGGAGTAACACAGCAGTGTATTAACAGAGGTAACACAGCAGTGGTATTTACAGAGTAACACAGCATGTATTAAACAGAGTAACACAGCAGTGTATTAACAGAGTAACACAGCAGTGTATTAACAGAGTAACACAGCAGTGTATTAACAGAGTATTAACAGAGTAACACAGCAGTGTATTAACAGAGTAACACAGCAGTGCATTAACAGAGTAACACAGCAGTGTATTAACAGAGTAACACAGCAGTGTTTTAACAGAGTAACACAGCAGTGTATTAAATCAGCAGTGTATTAACAGAGTAACACAGCAGTGTATTAACAGAGTAACACAGCAGTGTATTAACAAAGTAACACAGCAGTGTATTAACAGAGTAACACAGCAGTGTATTAACAGAGTAACACAGCAGTGTATTAACAAGAGTAACACAGCAGTGTATTAACAGAGTAACACAGCAGTGTATTAACAGAGTAACACAGCGCAGTATTAACAGAGTAACACAGCAGTTATTAACAGAGTAACACAGCAGTGTATTAACAGAGTGTAACACAGCAGTGTATTAACAGAGTAACACAGCAGTGTATTAACAGAGTAACACAGCAGTGTATAAACAGAGTAACACAGCAGTGTATTAACAGAGTAACACAGCAGTGTATTAACAGAGTAACACAGCAGTGATATTAACAGAGTAACACATGCAGTGTATTAACAGAGTAACACAGCAGTGTATTAAAAGAGTAACACAGCAGTGTATTAACAGAGTAACACAGCAGTGTATTAACAGAGTAAACACAGCAGTGTATTAACAGAGTAACACAGCAGTGAATTAACAGAGTAACACAGCAGTGTATTACAGAGTTAACAGCAGAGTATTAACAGAGTAAAACAGCATAGGTATTAACAGAGTAACACAGGCAGTATTAACACGTGAACACAGCCAGTGTATTAACAGAGTAACACAGCAGTGTTATAAGCAGAGTAACACAGCAGTGTATTAACTGAGTAAACACAGCAGTGTATTAACAGAGTATCACAGCAGTGTATTAACAGAGTAACACAGCAGTGTATTAACAGAGTAACACTGCAGAGTATTTAATAGAGAACACAGCAGTGTATTAACAGTGTAACACTGCAGTGTATTAACAGTGTAACACAGCAGTGTATTAACAGAGTAACACAGCAGAGTATTAAGAGTAACACAGCAGAGTATTAACAGTGTAACACAGCAGTGTATTAACAGAGTAACACAGCAGTGTATTAACAGAGTAACACAGCGCTTATTAACAGAATAACACAGCAGTGTATTAACAGGAGTAACACCGCAGTGCATAACAGAGTAACACAGCAGTGCATTAACAGAGTAACACAGCAGTGTATTAAACAGAGTAACACAGCAGTGCATTAACAGAGTAACACAGCAGAGTATTGACAGAGTAACACAGCGCTGTATTAACAGAGTAACACAGCAGTGTATTAAAGAGTAACACAGCAGTGCATTAACAGAGTAACACAGCAGTGCATTAACAGAGCTAACACAGCAGTGTATTAACAGAGTAACACAGCAGTGTATTAACAGAGTAACACAGCAGTGCATTAACAAGTAACACAGCAGTGTATTAACAGAGTAACACAGCGCTGTATTAAAAGTGTAACACAGCAGTGCATTAACAGAGTAACACAGCAGTGTATTAACAGAGTAACACAGCAGTGCATTAACAGAGTAACACAGCAGTGTATTAACAGAGTAACACAGCAGTGCTATTAACAGAGTAATACAGCAGTGCATTAACAGAGTAACACAGCAGTGTATTAACAGAGTAACACAAGCAGTGTATTAACAGAGTACACAGCAGTGTATTAACAGAGTAACACAGCAGTGCATTAACAGAGTAACACAGCAGTGCATTAACAGAGTAACACAGCAGTGTATTAACAGAGTAACACAGCAGTGCATTAATAGAGTAACACAGCAGTGTATTAACAGAGTAACACAGCAGTGCTTTAACAGAGTAACACAGCAGTGCATTAACAGAGTAACACAGCAGTGCTATTAACAGAGTAACACAGCAGTGTATTAACAGAGTAACACAGCAGTGCATTAACAGAGTACACAGCAGTGCATTAACAGAGTAAACACAGCAGTGTATTACAGAGTAACACAGCCCTGTATTAACAGAGTAACACGCAGTGTATTAACAGAGTAACACAGCAGTGCATTAACAGAGTAACACGCAGTGTATTAACAGAGTAACGCAGCAGTGCTATTAACAGAGTAACACAGCAGTGTATTAACAGAGTAAGCTCAGCAGTGTATTAACAGAGTAACACAGCAGTGTATTAACAGAGTAACACAGCAGTGCATTAACAGAGTAACCACAGCAGTGTATAACAGAGTAACACAGCAGTGTTATTAACAGAGGTAACACAGCAGTGCATTAACAGAGTAACACAGCAGTGTATTAACAGAGTAACACAGCAGTGTATTAACAGAGTAACACAGCAGTGTATTAACAGAGTAACACAGCGCTGTATTAACAGAGTAACACAGCATGCATTAACAGAGTAACACAGCAGTGTATTAACAGAGTAACACAGCAGTGTATTAACAGAGTAAAACAGCGCTGTAGATTAACAGAGTAACACAGCAGTGTATTAACAGAGTAACACAGCAGTGTATTAACAGAGTACACAGCAGTGTATTAACAGAGTAACACAGCAGAGTATTAACAGAGTAACACAGCAGAGTATTAACAAGTAACACAGCAGTGTATTAACAGAGTAACACAGCGCTGTATTAACAGAGTACACAGCAGTGTATTAACAGAGTAACACAGCAGTGTATTAACAGTGTAACTCTGCAGTGTATTTACAGAATAAGGCAGCAGAGGTATTAACAGAGTAACACAGCAGTGTATTAACAGAGTAACACAGCAGAGTATTAACAGGGTAACACAGCAGTGTAATAACAGAGTAACACAGCAGTGTATTAACAGAGTAACACAGCAGTGTATTACAGAGTAACACAGCAGTGTATTACAGAGTAACACAAGCAGTGTATTAACAGAGTAATAACAGCAGTGTATTAACAGAGTAACACAGCAGTGTATTAACAGAGTAACACAGCAGTGTAATTAACAGAGTAACACAGCAGTGTATTACAGAGTAACACAGCAGTGTAATAACAGAGTAACACAGCAGTGTATTAACTGAGTAACACAGCAGTGTATTAACAGAGTAACACAGCGCTGTATTAACAGAGTAACACAGCAGTGTATTAACAGAGTAACACAGCAGTGTATTAACAGAGTAACACAGCGTGTATTAACAGAGTAACACAGCAGTGTATTAACAGAGTAACACAGCAGTGTATTAACAGTGTAACACAGCAGTGTATTTACAGAATAAGGCAGCAGTGTATTAACAGAGTAACACAGCAGTGTATTAACAGAGTAACACAGCAGTGTATTAACAGAGTAACACAGCAGTGTAATAACAGAGTAACACAGCAATGTATTAACAGAGTAACACAGCAGTGTATTAACAGAGTAACACAGCAGTGTATTAACAGAGTAACACAGCAGTGTATTAACAGAGTAACACAGCAGTGTATTAACAGAGTAACACAGCAGTGTATTAACAGAGTAAACACAGCAGTTATTAACAGAGTAACACAGCAGTGTATTACAGTGTAATCACAGCAGTGTAGTAACAGAGTAACACAGCAGTGCATTAACAGAGTAACGACAGCAGTGTAATAACAGAGTAACACAGGCAGTGTATTAACAGAGGTAACACAGCCAGTGATATTAACAGAGTAACCACAGGCAGTGTATTAAACAGAGCAACACAGGCAGTGCATTGACAGAGTAACGACAGCAGTGCATTAATCAGAGTAACACAGCAGTGCATTAACAGCGTAACACAGCAGTGTATTACAGAGTAGAAACACAGCAGTGCATTAACAGAGTAACACAGCAGTGTATTAACAGAGTAACACAGCAGTGTATTAACAGAGTAACACGAGCAGGCTGTATTAACAGAGTAACACAGCAGTTGCATACAGAAGTAACACAGGAGCAGTGTAGATTAACAGAGCAACACAGAGCAGTGCATTAACAGAGTAACACAGCAGTGTATTAACAGAGTAACACAGCAGAATTAACAGAGTAACAGCAGCAGTGTATTAACAGAGTAACACAGCAGTGCTATTAACAGAGTAACACAGCAGTGTATTAACAGAGTAACACAGCAGTGCTATTACATAGTAACATCGCAGTGTATTAACAGAGTAACACAGCAGTGTATTAACAGAGAGATCAGCAGTGATTAACAGAGTAACACAGCAGTGTATTAATCAGAGTAACACTAGCAGTGTATTAACAGAGTAACCAGCAGTGTATTAACAGAGTAACACAGCAGTGTATTAACAGAGGTAACACTAGCAGAGTATTAACAGAGTAACACAGCAGTGCATTAACAGAGTAACACAGCAGTGTACTATCAGAGTAACACAGCAGTGTATTAACAGAGTAACACAGCAGTGTATTAACAGAGTAACGAAGCAGTGTATTAACAGAGTAACACAGCAGTGTATTAACAGAGCTAACACAGCAGTGTATTAACAGAGTAACACGAGCAGTGTATTAACAGAGTAACACAGCAGTGTATTAACAGAGTAACACAGCAGTGTATTAACAGAGTAACACAGCAGTGTATTAACAGAGTAACACAGCAGCGTATTAACAGAGTAACACAGCAGTGTATTAACAGAGTAACACAGCAGTGTATTAACAGAGTAACACAGCAGTGTATTAACAGAGAAGCACAGCAGTGTATTAACAGAGTAACACAGCAGTGTATTAACAGAGTAACACAGCAGTGTATTAACAGAGTAACACAGCAGTGTATAACAGAGTAACACAGCAGTGTATTAACAGAGTAACACAGCAGTGTATTAACAGTGTAACACAGCAGTGTATTAACAGAGTAACACAGCAGTGTATTATACAGAGTAACACAGAGTAACCAGAGATATTAACAGAGTAACACAGCAGTGTATTAACAGAGTAACACAGCAGTGTATTAACAGATAACACAGCAGTGTATTAACAGTGTAACACAGCAGTGTATTAACAGAGTAAACACAGCAGTGTATTAACAGAGTAACACAGCAGTGTATTAACAGAGTAACACAGCAGTGTATTAACAGAGTAACACAGCAGTGTATTAACAGAGTAACACAGCAGTGTATTAACAGAGTAACACAGCAGGGATTAACAGAGTAACCACAGCAGTGTATTAAACAGAGTAACACAGCAGTGTATTAACAGAGTAACACAGCAGTGTATTAACAGAGTAACACAGCAGTGTATTAACAGAGTAACACAGCAGTGTATTAACAGAGTAACACAGCAGTGCATTAACAGAGTAACACAGCAGTGCATTAACAGAGTAACACAGCAGTGTATTAACAGAGTAACACAGCAGTGTATTAACAGAGTAACACAGGCAGTGTATTAACAGGAGTAACACAGCAGTGTATTAACAGAGTAACACAGGCAGTGTATTAACAGAGTAACACGCAGTGTATTAACAGAGTAACACAGCAGTGTATTTACAGAGTAACACAGCAGTGTATTAACAGAGTAGTAACACAGCAGTGTATTAACAGAGTAACACAGCAGTGTATTAACAGAGTAACACAGCAGTGTATTACAGAGTAACACAGCAGTGCATTAACAGAGTAACACAGCAGTGTAATAACAGAATAACACAGCAGTGTAATTAACAGAGTAACACAGGCAGAGTATTAACTGTACACAGCAGTGTATAACAGAAGTAACACATCAGTTGCAACACAGCAGTGTATTAAACAGTGTAACACAGCAGTGTATTAACAGAGTAACAAGCAGTTTATTAACGAGTAACACAGCGCTGTATTAACAGAATAACACAGCAGTGTATTAACAGAGAAACACAGCAGTGCATTAACAGAGTAAACAGCAGTGCATTAACAGTGAGTAACACAGCAGTGTATTAACAGGAGTAACACAGCAGTGCATTAACAGAGTAACACAGCAAGTATTGACAGAGTAACACAGCAGTGTATCAACAGAGTAACACAGCAGTGTATTAACAGAGTAACATAGCAGTGTATTACAGAGTAACATAGCAGATGTATAACAGAGTAACACAGCAGTGTAATAACAGAGTAACACAGCAGTGTATTAAAAGAGTAACAACGCAGTGTATTAACAGAGTAACACAGCAGTGTATTAACAGGAGTAACAGAGCAGTGTATTAAAAGAGTAACACAGCAGTGTATTAACAGAGTAAACACAGCAGTGTATTAACAGAGTACCAAGCAGTAATTAACAGCGTCAACCGCAGGTGCATTAACAGAGTAACACAGCAGTGTATTAACAGAGTAACACAGCAGTGTATTAAAAGAGTAAACAGCAGGCAATTAACAGAGTAACACAGCAGTGTATTAACAGAGTAACACAGCGCTGTATTAACAGAGTAACACAGCAGTGTATTAACAGAGTAACACAGCAGTGTATTAACAGAGTAACACAGCAGCTGTATTAACAGAGTAACACAGCAGCTGTATTAACAGAGTAACACAGCAGTGTATTAACAGTGTAACACAGCAGTGTATATTACAGAGTAACACAGCAGTGTATTAACAGAGTAACACAGCAGTGTATTAACAGAGTATCACAGCAGAGTATTAACAGAGTAACACAGCAGTGTATTAACAGAGTAACACAGCGCTGTATTAACAGAGTAACACAGCAGTGTATTAACAGAGTAACACAGCAGTGTATTAACAGAGTAACACAGCAGTGTATTAACAGAGTAATACAGCAGTGTATTAACAGAGTAACACAGCAGTGTATTAACAGAGTAACACAGCAGTGTATTAACAGAGTAACACAGCAGCTGTATTAACAGAGTAACACAGCAGTGTATTAACAGAGTAACACAGCAGTGCATTAACAGAGTACACACAGCCCTTCATTAACAGAGTAACACAGCAGCTGTATTAACAGAGTAAACCAGCAGTATGTATTAACAAGAGTAACACAGCCAGTGCATTAACAGAGTAACACAGCCAGTGTATTAACAGAGTACACCGCAGTGTATAAAACAGAGTAACACAGCAGTGCTATAACAGAGTAACACAGCAGTGTATTAACAGAGTAACACAGCAGCTGTATAACAGAGTAAACACAGCAGCTGTATTAACAAGAGTAACACAGCAGTGTATCTAACAGAAGTAACACAGCAGTGAACAGTGTAACAGAGTAACACAGCAGTGTATAACAGAGGTAACACAGGCAGTGTATTAACAGAGTATACCAGCAGTGCATTAACAGAGTAACACAGCCAGTGTATTAACAGAGTAACCCCCCAACAACAGTGTATACAGAGTAAACAACAGGTGTATTAACAGAGTAACACAGCAGTGCATTAACAGAGTAACACAGCAGTGTATTAACAGAGTAACACAGCAGTGTATTAACAGAGTAACACAGCAGTGTATTAACAGAGTAACACAGCAGTGTATTAACAGAGTAACACAGCAGTGTATTAACAGAGTAACACAGCAGTGTATTACAGAGTAACACAGCAGTGTATTAACAGAGTAACACAGCAGTGTATTAACAGAGTAACACAGCAGTGTATTAACAGAGTAACACAGCGCTGTATTTACAGAGTAACAAGCAGTGTATTAACAGAGTAACACAGCAGTGTATTAACAGAGTAACACAGCAGTGTATTAACAGAGTAACACAGCAGTGTATTAACAGAGTAACACAGCAGTGTATTAACAGAGTAACACAGCAGTGTATTAACAGAGTAACACAGCAGTGTATTAACAGAGTAACACAGCAGTGTATTAACAGAGTAACACAGCAGTGTATTAACAGAGTAACACAGCAGTGTATTAACAGAGTAACACAGCAGTGTATTAACAGAGTAACACAGCAGTGTATTAACAGAGTAACACAGCAGTGTATTAACAGAGTAACACAGCAGTGTATTAACAGAGTAACACAGCAGTGTATTAACAGAGTAACACAGCAGTGTATTAACAGAGTAACACAGCAGTGCATTAACAGAGTAACACAGCAGTGTATTAACAGAGTAACACAGCAGTGCATTAACAGAGTAACACAGCAGTGTATTAACAGAGTAACACAGCAGTGTATTAACAGAGTAACACAGCAGTGTATTAACAGAGTAACACAGCAGTGTATTAACAGAGTAACACAGCAGTGTATTAACAGAGTAACACAGCAGTGTATTAACAGAGTAACACAGCAGTGTATTAACAGAGTAACACAGCAGTGCATTAACAGAGTAACACAGCAGTGTATTAACAGAGTAACACAGCAGTATTAACAGTGTAACACAGCAGTGCATTAACAGAGTAACACAGCAGTGTATTAACAGAGTAACACAGCAGTGTATTAACAGAGTAACACAGCAGTGTATTAACAGAGTAACACAGCAGTGTATTAACAGAGTAAAACAGCAGTGCATTAACAGAGTAACACAGCAGTGTATTAACAGAGTAACACAGCAGTGTATTAACAGAGTAACACAGCAGTGTATTAACAGAGTAACACAGCAGTGTATTAACAGAGTAACACAGCAGTGTATTAACAGAGTAACACAGCAGTGTATTAACAGAGTAACACAGCAGTGTATTAACAGAGTAACACAGCAGTGTATTAACAGAGTAACACAGCAGTGTATTAACAGAGTAACACAGCAGTGCATTAACAGAGTAACACAGCAGTGTATTAACAGAAGTAACACAGCAGTGTATTAACAGAGTAACACAGCAGTGCATTAACAGAGTAACACAGCAGTGTATTAACAGAGTAACACAGCAGTGTATTAACAGAGTAACACAGCAGTGTATTAACAGAGTAACACAGCAGTGTATTAACAGAGTAACACAGCAGTGTATTAACAGAGGACACAGCAGTGTATTAACAGAGTAACACAGCAGTGTATTAACAGAGTTAACACAGCAGTGTATTAACAGAGTAACACAGCAGTGTATTAACAGAGTAACACAGCAGTGTATTAACAGAGTAAAACAGCAGTGTATTAACAGAGTAACACAGCAGTGTATTAACAGAGTAACACAGCAGTGTATTACAGAGTAGTAACACAGCAGTGTATTAAACAGAGTAACACAGCAGTGTATTAACAGAGTAACACAGCAGTGTATTAACAGAGTAACACAGCAGTGTTAACAGAGTAACACAGCAGTGTATTAACAGAGTAACACAGCAGTGTATTAACAGAGTAACACAGCAGTGTATTAACAGAGTAACACAGCAGTGTATTAACAGAGTAACACAGCAGTGTATTAACAGAGTAACACAGCAGTGTATTAACAGAGTAACACAGCAGTGTATTAACAGAGTAACACAGCAGTGTATTAACAGAGTAACACAGCAGTGTATTAACAGAGTAACACAGCAGTGTATTAACAGAGTAACACAGCAGTGTATTAACAGAGTAACACAGCAGTGTATTAACAGAGTAACACAGCAGTGTATAACAGAGTAACACAGCAGTGTATTAACAGAGAACACAGCAGTGTATTAACAGAGTAACACAGCAGTGTATTAACAGAGTAACACAGCAGTGTATTAACAGAGTAACACAGCAGTGTATTAACAGAGTAACACAGCAGTGTATTAACAGAGTAACACAGCAGTGTATTAACAGAGTAACACAGCAGTGTATTAACAGAGTAACACAGCAGTGTATTAACAGAGTAACACAGCAGTGTATTAACAGAGTAACACAGCAGAGTATTAACAGAGTAACACAGCAGTGTATTAACAGAGTAACACAGCAGTGTATTAACAGAGTAACACAGCAGTGTATTAACAGAGTAACACAGCAGTGTATTAACAGAGTAACACAGCAGTGTATTAACAGAGTAACACAGCAGTGTATTAACAGAGTAACACAGCAGTGTATTAACAGAGTAACACAGCAGTGTATTAACAGAGTAACACAGCAGTGTATTAACAGAGTAACACAGCAGTGTATTAACAGAGTAACACAGCAGTGTATTAACAGAGTAACACAGCAGTGTATTAACAGAGTAACACAGCAGTGTATTAACAGAGTAACACAGCAGTGTATTAACAGAGTAACACAGCAGTGTATTAACAGAGTAACACAGCAGTGTATTAACAGAGTAACACAGCAGTGTATTAACAGAGTAACACAGCAGTGTATTAACAGAGTAACACAGCAGTGTATTAACAGAGTAACACAGCAGTGTATTAACAGAGTAACACAGCAGTGTATTAACAGAGTAACACAGCAGTGTATTAACAGAGTAACACAGCAGTGTATTAACAGAGTAACACAGCAGTGTATTAACAGAGTAACACAGCAGTGTATTAACAGAGTAACACAGCAGTGTATTAACAGAGTAACACAGCAGTGTATTAACAGAGTAACACAGCAGTGTATTAACAGAGTAACACAGCAGTGTATTAACAGAGTAACACAGCAGTGTATTAACAGAGTAACACAGCAGTGTATTAACAGAGTAACACAGCAGTGTATTAACAGAGTAACACAGCAGTGTATTAACAGAGTAACACAGCAGTGTATTAACAGAGTAACACAGCAGTGTATTAACAGAGTAACACAGCAGTGTATTAACAGAGTAACACAGCAGTGTATTAACAGAGTAACACAGCAGTGTATTAACAGAGTAACACAGCAGTGTATTAACAGAGTAACACAGCAGTGTATTAACAGAGTAACACAGCAGTGTATTAACAGAGTAACACAGCAGTGTATTAACAGAGTAACACAGCAGTGTATTAACAGAGTAACACAGCAGTGTATTAACAGAGTAACACAGCAGGTATTAACAGAGTAACACAGCAGTGTATTAACAGAGTAACACAGCAGTGTATTAACAGAGTAACACAGCAGTGTATTAACAGAGTAACACAGCAGTGTATTAACAGAGTAACACAGCAGTGTATTAACAGAGTAACACAGCAGTGTATTAACAGAGTAACACAGCAGTGTATTAACAGAGTAACACAGCAGTGTATTAACAGAGTAACACAGCAGTGTATTAACAGAGTAACACAGCAGTGTATTAACAGAGTAACACAGCAGTGTATTAACAGAGTAACACAGCAGTGTATTAACAGAGTAACACAGCAGTGTATTAACAGAGTAACACAGCAGTGTATTAACAGAGTAACACAGCAGTGTATTAACAGAGTAACACAGCAGTGTATTAACAGAGTAACACAGCAGTGTATTAACAGAGTAACACAGCAGTGTATTAACAGAGTAACACAGCAGTGTATTAACAGAGTAACACAGCAGTGTATTAACAGAGTAACACAGCAGTGTATTAACAGAGTAACACAGCAGTGTATTAACAGAGTAACACAGCAGTGTATTAACAGAGTAACACAGCAGTGTATTAACAGAGTAACACAGCAGTGTATTAACAGAGTAACACAGCAGTGTATTAACAGAGTAACACAGCAGTGTATTAACAGAGTAACACAGCAGTGTATTAACAGAGTAACACAGCAGTGTATTAACAGAGTAACACAGCAGTGTATTAACAGAGTAACACAGCAGTGTATTAACAGAGTAACACAGCAGTGCATTAACAGAGTAACACAGCAGTGTATTAACAGAGTAACACAGCAGTGTATTAACAGAGTAACACAGCAGTGTATTAACAGAGTAACACAGCAGTGTATTAACAGAGTAACACAGCAGTGTATTAACAGAGTAACACAGCAGTGTATTAACAGAGTAACACAGCAGTGTATTAACAGAGTAACACAGCAGTGCATTAACAGAGTAACACAGCAGTGTATTAACAGAGTAACACAGCAGTGTATTAACAGAGTAACACAGCAGTGTATTAACAGAGTAACACAGCAGTGTATTAACAGAGTAACACAGCAGTGTATTAACAGAGTAACACAGCAGTGTATTAACAGAGTAACACAGCAGTGTATTAACAGAGTAACACAGCAGTGTATTAACAGAGTAACACAGCAGTGTATTAACAGAGTAACACAGCAGTGTATTAACAGAGTAACACAGCAGTGTATTAACAGAGTAACACAGCAGTGTATTAACAGAGTAACACAGCAGTGTATTAACAGAGTAACACAGCAGTGTATTAACAGAGTAACACAGCAGTGTATTAACAGAGTAACACAGCAGTGTATTAACAGAGTAACACAGCAGTGTATTAACAGAGTAACACAGCAGTGTATTAACAGAGTAACACAGCAGTGTATTAACAGAGTAACACAGCAGTGTATTAACAGAGTAACACAGCAGTGCATTAACAGAGTAACACAGCAGTGTATTAACAGAGTAACACAGCAGTGCATTAACAGAGTAACACAGCAGTGTATTAACAGAGTAACACAGCAGTGTATTAACAGAGTAACACAGCAGTGTATTAACAGAGTAACACAGCAGTGTATTAACAGAGTAACACAGCAGTGCATTAACAGAGTAACACAGCAGTGTATTAACAGAGTAACACAGCAGTGTATTAACAGAGTAACACAGCAGTGTATTAACAGAGTAACACAGCAGTGTATTAACAGAGTAACACAGCAGTGTATTAACAGAGTAACACAGCAGTGTATTAACAGAGTAACACAGCAGTGTATTAACAGAGTAACACAGCAGTGTATTAACAGAGTAACACAGCAGTGTATTAACAGAGTAACACAGCAGTGTATTAACAGAGTAACACAGCAGTGTATTAACAGAGTAACACAGCAGTGTATTAACAGAGTAACACAGCAGTGTATTAACAGAGTAACACAGCAGTGTATTAACAGAGTAACACAGCAGTGTATTAACAGAGTAACACAGCAGTGTATTAACAGAGTAACACAGCAGTGCATTAACAGAGTAACACAGCAGTGTATTAACAGAGTAACACAGCAGTGCATTAACAGAGTAACACAGCAGTGTATTAACAGAGTAACACAGCAGTGTATTAACAGAGTAACACAGCAGTGTATTAACAGAGTAACACAGCAGTGTATTAACAGAGTAACACAGCAGTGTATTAACAGAGTAACACAGCAGTGTATTAACAGAGTAACACAGCAGTGCATTAACAGAGTAACACAGCAGTGTATTAACAGAGTAACACAGCAGTGTATTAACAGAGTAACACAGCAGTGTATTAACAGAGTAACACAGCAGTGTATTAACAGAGTAACACAGCAGTGCATTAACAGAGTAACACAGCAGTGTATTAACAGAGTAACACAGCAGTGTATTAACAGAGTAACACAGCAGTGCATTAACAGAGTAACACAGCAGTGTATTAACAGAGTAACACAGCAGTGCATTAACAGAGTAACACAGCAGTGTATTAACAGAGTAACACAGCAGTGTATTAACAGAGTAACACAGCAGTGTATTAACAGAGTAACACAGCAGTGCATTAACAGAGTAACACAGCAGTGTATTAACAGAGTAACACAGCAGTGTATTAACAGAGTAACACAGCAGTGTATTAACAGAGTAACACAGCAGTGCATTAACAGAGTAACACAGCAGTGTATTAACAGAGTAACACAGCAGTGTATTAACAGAGTAAAACAGCAGTGTATTAACAGAGTAACACAGCAGTGTATTAACAGAGTAACACAGCAGTGTATTAACAGAGTAACACAGCAGTGTATTAACAGAGTAACACAGCAGTGTATTAACAGAGTAACACAGCAGTGTATTAACAGAGTAACACAGCAGTGTATTAACAGAGTAACACAGCAGTGTATTAACAGAGTAACACAGCAGTGTATTAACAGAGTAACACAGCAGTGTATTAACAGAGTAACACAGCAGTGTATTAACAGAGTAAGCAGCAGTGTATTAACAGAGTAACACAGCAGTGTATTAACAGAGTAACACAGCAGAGTATTAACAGGGTAACACAGCAGTGTATAACAGAGTAACACAGCAGTGTATTAACAGAGTAACACAGCAGTGTATTAACAGAGTAACACAGCAGTGTATTAACAGAGTAACACAGCAGTGTATTAACAGAGTAACACAGCAGTGTATTAACAGAGTAACACAGCAGTGTATTAACAGTGTAACACTGCAGTGTATTAACAGAGTAAGGCAGCAGTGTATTAACAGAGTAACACAGCAGTGTATTAACAGAGTAACACAGCAGTGTATTAACAGAGTAACACAGCAGTGTATTAACAGAGTAACACAGCAGTGTATTAACAGAGTAACACAGCAGTGTATTAACAGAGTAACACAGCAGTGTATTAACAGAGTAACACAGCAGTGTATTAACAGAGTAACACAGCAGTGTATTAACAGAGTAACACAGCAGTGTATTAACTGAGTAACACAGCAGTGTATTAAGAGAGTAACACAGCAGTGTATTAACAGATTAACACAGCAGTGTAATAACAGAGTAAAACGGCAGTGTATTAACAGAGTAACACAGCAGTGTATTAACAGAGTAACACAGCAGTGTATTAACAGAGTAACACAGCAGTGTATTAACAGAGTAACACAGCAGTGTATTAACAGAGTAACACAGCAGTGTATTAACAGTGTAACACAGCAGTGTATTAACAGAGTAACACAGCAGTGTATTATCAGAGTAACACAGCAGTGTAATAACAGAGTAACACAGCAGTGTATTAACAGAGTAACACAGCCCTGTATTAACAGAGTAACACGGCAGTGTATTAACAGAGTAACACGGCAGTGTATTGACAGAGTAACACAGCAGTGCATTAACAGAGTAACACAGCAGTGTATTAACAGAGTAACACAGCAGTGTATTAACAGAGTAACACAGCAGTGTATTAACAGAGTAACACAGCAGTGTATTAACAGAGTAACACAGCAGTGTATTAACAGAGTAACGAAGCAGCGTATTAACAGAGTAACACAGCAGTGCATTAACAGACTAACACAGCAGTGTATTAACAGAGCAACACAGCAGTGCATTAACAGAGTAACACAGCAGTGTACTAACAGAGTAACACAGCAGTGTATTAACAGAGTAACACAGCGCTGTATTAACAGAGTAACACAGCAGTGCATTAACAGAGTAACACAGCAGTGTATTAACAGAGTAACACAGCAGT
The DNA here is from genome assembly GCA_030390025.1 of Squalus acanthias. Classification (NCBI taxonomy): domain Eukaryota; kingdom Metazoa; phylum Chordata; class Chondrichthyes; order Squaliformes; family Squalidae; genus Squalus; species Squalus acanthias. The sequence goes on from JASTWF010000589.1 coordinate 93,117, forward strand.
GTATTAACAGAGTAAAACAGCGCTGTATTAACAGAGTAACACAGCAGTGTATTAACAGAGTAACACAGCAGTGCTTTAACAGAGTAACACAGCAGTGCATTAACAGAGTAACACAGCAGTGCATTAACAGAGTAACACAGCAGTGTATTAACAGAGTAACACAGCAGTGCATTAACAGAGTAACACAGCAGTGCATTAACAGAGTAACACAGCAGTGTATTAACAGAGTAACACAGCCCTGTATTAACAGAGTAACACGGCAGTGTATTAACAGAGTAACACAGCAGTGCATTAACAGAGTAATACGGCAGTGTATTAACAGAGTAACACAGCAGTGCATTAACAGAGTAACACAGCAGTGTATTAACAGAGTAACACAGCAGTGTATTAACAGAGTAACACAGCAGTGTATTAACAGAGTAACACAGCAGTGTATTAACAGAGTAACACAGCAGTGTATTAACAGAGTAACACAGCAGTGCATTAACAGAGTAACGCAGCAGTGTAATAACAGAGTAACACAGCAGTGTATTAACAGAGTAACACAGCAGTGCATTAACAGAGTAACACAGCAGTGTATTAACAGAGCAACACAGCAGTGCATTAACAGAGTAACGAAGCAGTTTATTAACAGAGTAACACAGCAGTGCATTAACAGACTAATACAGCAGTGTATTAACAGAGCAACACAGGAGTGCATTAACAGAGTAACACAGCAGTGTATTAACAGAGTAACACAGCAGTGTATTAACAGAGTAACACAGCAGTGTATTAACAGAGTAACACAGCAGTGTATTAACAGAGTAACACAGCAGTGTATTAACAGAGTAACACAGCAGAGTATTAATAGAGTAACACAGCAGAGTATTAACAGAGTAACACAGCAGTGTATTAACAGAGTAACACAGCGCTGTATTAACAGAGTAACACAGCAGTGTATTAACAGATTAACACAGCAGTGTATTAACAGTGTAACACTGCAGTGTATTTACAGAATAAGGCAGCAGAGTATTAACAGAGTAACACAGCAGTGTATTAACAGAGTAACACAGCAGAGTATTAACAGGGTAACACAGCAGTGTAATAACAGAGTAACACAGCAGTGTATTAACAGAGTAACACAGCAGTGTATTAACAGAGTAACACAGCAGTGTATTAACAGAGTAACACAGCAGTGTATTAACAGAGTAATACAGCAGTGTATTAACAGAGTAACACAGCAGTGTATTAACAGAGTAACACAGCAGTGTAATAACAGAGTAACACAGCAGTGTATTAACAGAGTAACACAGCAGTGTAATAACAGAGTAACACAGCAGTGTATTAACTGAGTAACACAGCAGTGTATTAACAGAGTAACACAGCGCTGTATTAACAGAGTAACACAGCAGTGTATTAACAGAGTAACACAGCAGTGTATTAACAGAGTAACACAGCGCTGTATTAACAGAGTAACACAGCAGTGTATTAACAGATTAACACAGCAGTGTATTAACAGTGTAACACTGCAGTGTATTTACAGAATAAGGCAGCAGAGTATTAACAGAGTAACACAGCAGTGTAATAACAGAGTAACACAGCAGTGTATTAACAGAGTAACACAGCAGAGTATTAACAGAGTAACACAGCAGTGTAATAACAGAGTAACACAGCAGTGTATTAACAGAGTAACACAGCAGTGTATTAACAGAGTAACACAGCAGTGTATTAACAGAGTAACACAGCAGTGTATTAACAGAGTAACACAGCAGTGTATTAACTGAGTAACACAGCAGTGTATTAAGAGAGTAACACAGCAGTGTATTAACAGATTAACACAGCAGTGTAATAACAGAGTAAAACGGCAGTGTATTAACAGAGTAACACAGCAGTGTATTAACAGAGTAACACAGCAGTGTATTAACAGAGTAACACAGCAGTGTATTAACAGAGTAACACAGCAGTGTATTAACAGAACAACACAGCAGTGCATTAACAGAGTAACGAAGCAGTGTATTAACAGAGTAACACAGCAGTGCATTAACAGACTAATACAGCAGTGTATTAACAGAGCAACACAGCAGTGCATTAACAGAGTAACACAGCAGTGTATTAACAGAGTAACACAGCAGTGTATTAATAGAGTAACACAGCGCTGTATTAACAGAGTAACACAGCAGTGCATTAACAGAGTAACACAGCAGTGTATTAACAGAGTAACACAGCAGTGTATTAACAGAGTAAAACAGCGCTGTATTAACAGAGTAACACAGCAGTGTATTAACAGAGTAACACAGCAGTGTATTAACAGAGTAACACAGCGCTGTATTAACAGAATAACACAGCGCTGTATTAACAGAGTAACACAGCAGTGTATTAACAGAGTAACACAGCAGTGTATTAACAGAGTAACACAGCGCTGTATTAAAAGAGTAACACAGCAGTGTATTAATAGATTAACACAGCAGTGTATTAACAGTGTCACACTGCAGTGTATTTACAGAATAAGGCAGCAGAGTATTAACAGAGTAACACAGCAGTGTATTAACAGAGTAACACAGCAGTGTAATAACAGAGTAACACAGCAGTGTATTAACAGAGTAACACAGCAGTGTATTAACAGAGTAACACAGCAGTGTATTAACAGAGTAACACAGCAGTGTATTAACAGAGTAACACAGCAGTGTATTAACAGAGTAATACAGCAGTGTATTAACAGAGTAACACAGCAGTGTATTAACAGAGTAACACAGCGCTGTATTAACAGAGTAACACAGCAGTGCATTAACAGAGTAACACAGCAGTGTATTAACAGAGTAACACAGCAGTGCATTAACAGAGTAACACAGCAGTGTATTAACAGAGTAACACAGCAGTGTATTAACAGAGTAACACAGCAGTGTATTAACAGAGTAACACAGCGCTGTATTAAAAGAGTAACACAGCAGTGCATTAACAGAGTAACACAGCAGTGTATTAACAGAGTAACACAGCGCTGTATTAAAAGTGTAACACAGCAGTGCATTAACAGAGTAACACAGCAGTGTATTAACAGAGTAACACAGCAGTGCATTAACAGAGTAACACAGCAGTGTATTAACAGAGTAACACAGCAGTGCATTAACAGAGTAATACAGCAGTGCATTAACAGAGTAACACAGCAGTGTATTAACAGAGTAACACAACAGTGTATTAACAGAGTAACACAGCAGTGCATTAACAGAGTAACACAGCAGTGCATTAACACAGTAACACAGCAGTGTATTAACAGAGTAACACAGCAGTGCATTAATAGAGTAACACAGCAGTGTATGAACAGAGTAACACAGCAGTGCTTTAACAGAGTAACACAGCAGTGCATTAACAGAGTAACACAGCAGTGCATTAACAGAGTACCACAGCAGAGTATTACCAGAGTAACACAGCAGAGTATTAACAGAGTAACACAGCAGTGCATTAACAGAGTAACACAGCAGTGCATTAACAGAGTAACACAGCAGTGTATTAACAGAGTAACACAGCAGAGTATTAACAGAATAACACAGCAGTGTATTAACAGAGTAACACAGCAGTGTATTAACAGAGTATTAACAGTGTAACACAGCAGTGTATTAACAGAGTAACACAGCAGTGTATTAACAGTGTAACACAGCAATGTATTAAGAGAGTAACACAGCATGTATTAACAGAGTATTAACAGAGTAACACAGCAGTGTATTAACAGAGTAACATAGCAGTGCATTAACAGAGTAACACAGCGCTGTATTATCAGAGTAACACAGCAGTGTTTTAACAGAGTAACACAGCAGTGTAGTAAATCAGCAGTGTATTAACAGAGTAACAGAGCAGTGTTTTAACAGAGTAACACAGCAGTTTATTAACAAAATAACACAGGAGTGTATTAACAGAGTAACACAGAAGTGTATTTACAGAGTAACACAGCAGTGTATTAACAGGGGAACACTGCAGTGTATTAACAGAGTAACACAGCGCCGTATTAACAGAGTAATGCAGCGCAGTATTAACAGAGTAACACAGCAGTTTATTAACAGATAACACAGCAGTGTATTAACAGAGTAACACAGCAGTGTATTAAGAGAGTAACACAGCAGTGTATTAACAGAGTAACACAGCAGTGTATTAACAGAGTAACACAGCAGTGTATTAACAGAGTAACACAGCGCCATATTTACAGAGTAAAACAGCAGTGTATTAACAGAGTAACGCAGCGCAGTATTAAGAGAGTAACACAGCAGTGTATTAACAGAGTAATGCAGCAGTTTATCAACAGAATAACGCAGCAATGTATTAACAGAGTAATGCAGCAGTGTATTAACAGAGTAACACAGCAGTGTATTAACAGAGTAATGCAGCAGTGTATTAACAGAGTAACGCAGCAGTGTATTAACAGAGTAACGCAGCAGTGTATTAACATAGTAACACAGCAGTGTATTAACAGAGTAACACTGCAGTGTATTAACAGAGTAACACAGCAGTGTATTAACAGAGTAACACAGCAGTGTATTAACAGAGTAACACAGCAGTGTATTATCAGAGTAACACAGCAGTGTATTTACAGAGTAATACAGCAGTGTATTAACAGAGTAACACAGCAGTGTATTAACAGTGTAACACAGCAGTGTATTAACAGTGTAACACAGCAGTGTATTAACAGAGTAACACAGCAGTGTATTAACAGAGTAACACAGCAGTGTATTAACAGAGAAACACAGCAGTGTATTTACAGAGTAACACAGCAGTGTATTAACTGTGTAACACAGCAGTGTATTAACAGTGTAACACAGCAGTGTATTAACAGAGTAACACAGCAGTGAATTTACAGAGTAACAAAGCAGTGTATTAAGAGAGTAACACAGCAGTGTATTAACAGAGTATTAACAGTGTAACACAGCAGTGTATTAACAGAGTAACACAGCAGTGTATTAACAGTGTAACACAGCAATGTATTAAGAGAGTAACACAGCAGTGTGTTAACAGAGTATTAACAGAGTAACACAGCAGTGTATTAACAGAGTAACATAGCAGTGCATTAACAGAGTAACACAGCGCTGTATTATCAGAGTAACACAGCAGTGTTTTAACAGAGTAACACAGCAGTGTATTAACAGAGTAACACAGCAGTTTATTAACAAAATAACACAGGAGTGTATTAACAGAGTAACACAGAAGTGTATTTACAGAGTAACACAGCAGTGTATTAACAGGGGAACACTGCAGTGTATTAACAGAGTAACACAGCGCCGTATTAACAGAGTAACGCAGCGCAGTATTAACAGAGTAACACAGCAGTTTATTAACAGATAACACAGCAGTGTATTAACAGAGTAACACAGCAGTGTATTAAGAGAGTAACACAGCAGTGTATTAACAGAGTAACACAGCAGTGTATTAACAGAGTAACACAGCAGTGTATTAACAGAGTAACACAGCAGTGAATTTACAGAGTAACAAAGCAGTGTATTAACAGAGTAACACAGCAGTGTATTAACAGTGTAACACAGCAGTTTATTAACAGAGTAACACAGCAGTGTATTTACAGAGTAACACAGCAGTGTATTAACAGAGTAACACAGCAGTTTATTAACAGAGTAACACAGCAGTGTATTAACAGAGTAACACAGCAGAGTATTAACAGAGAAACACAGCGCTGTCTTAACAGAGTAATATATCAGTGTATTAACAGAGTTACACAGCAGAGTATTAACAGAGTAACACAGCAGTGTATTAACAAAGTAACACAGCGCTGTCTTAACAGAGTAACGCAGCGCAGTATTAACAGAGTAACACAGCAGTGTATTAACAGAGTAACACAGCAGTGTATTAACAGAGTAACACAAAGCAGAGTATTAACAGAGAAACACAGCGCTGTCTTAACAGAGTAACAGTGCAGTGTATTAACAGAGTAACGCAGCAGTGTACTAACAGAGTAACACAGCAGTGTATTAACAGTGTAACACAGCAGTGTATTAACAGAGTAACACAGCAGTGTATTTACAGAGTAACACAGCAGTGTATTTACAGAGTAACGCAGCAGAGTACTAACAGAGTAACACAGCAGTGTATTAACAGTGGAACCCTGCAGTGTATTAACAGAGTAACACAGCAAAGTATTGACAGAGTAACACAGCAGTGAATTAACAGAGTAACACAGCAGTGTATTAACAGAGTAACACCGCAGTGTATTAACAGAGTAACACAGCAGTGTATTAACAGAGTAACACAGAAGTGTATTAACAGTGTAACACAGCAGTGTATTAACAGTGTAACACAGCAGTGTATTAACAGAGTAACACAGCAGTGTATTAACAGAGTAACACAGCAGTGTATTAACAGAGTATCACTGCAGAGTATTAACAGAGTAACACAGCAGTGTATTAACAGAGTAACACAGCAGTGTATTAACAGAGTAACACAGCAGTGTATTAACAGAGTAACACAGCAGTGTATTTACAGAGTAACACAGCAGTGTATTTACAGAGTAACACAGCAGTGTATTAACAGAGTAACACAGCAGTGTATTAACAGGGTAAAGCAGCAGTGTATTAACAGTGTAACACAGCAGTGTATTAACAGAGTAACGCAGCAGTGTATTAACAGTGTAACACAGCTGTGTATTAACAGAGTAACGCAGCAGTGTATTAACAGAGTAACGCAGCAGTGTATTTACAGAGTAACACAGCAGTGTATTAACAGTGTTACAGAGCAGTGTATTAACAGAGTAACGCCGCGAAGTATTAACAGAGTAACACAGCAGTGTATTAACAGACTAAAACTGCAGCGTATTTCCAGAGTAACACAGCAGTGTATTAACAGAGTAACACAGCAGTGTATTTACAGAGTAACACAGCAGTGTATTAACAGAGTAACACAGCAGTGTATTAACAGTGTAACACAGCAGTGTATTAACAGAGTAACACAGCAGTGTATTTACAGAGTAACACAGCAGTGTATTAAAAGTGTAACACAGCAGTGTATTAACAGAGTAACACAGCAGTGTATTAACAGTGTAACACAGCAGTGTATTAACAGAGTAACACAGCAGTGTATTTACAGAGTAACACAGCAGTGTATTAAAAGTGTAACACAGCAGTGTATTAACAGAGTAACACAGCAGTGTATTAACAGTGTAACACAGCAGTGTATTAACAGAGTAACACAGCAGTGTATTAACAGAGAAACACAGCAGTGTATTTAAAGAGTAACACAGCAGTGTATTAACTGTGTAACACAGCAGTGTAGTAACAGTGTAACACAGCAGTGTATTAACAGAGTAACACAGCAGTGAATTTACAGAGTAACAAAGCAGTGTATTAACAGAGTAACACAGCAGTGTATTAACAGTGTAACACAGCAGTTTATTAACAGAGTAACACAGCAGTGTATTTACAGAGTAACACAGCAGTGTATTAACAGAGTAACACAGCAGAGTATTAACAGAGAAACACAGCAGTGTATTTACAGAGTAACACAGCAGTGTATTAACAGTGTAACACAGCTGTGTATTAACAGAGTAACACAGCAGTGTAATAACAGATTAACACAGCAGTGTATTTACAGAGTAACACAGCAGTGTATTAACAGTGTAACACAGCAGTGTATTGACAGTGTAACACAGCAATGTATTAACAGAGTAACACAGCGCCGTATTAACAGAGTAACGCAGCGCATTATTAACAGAGTAACACAGCAGTGTATTTACAGAGAAACACAGCAATGTATTAACAGAGTAATATATCAGTGTATTAACAGAGTTACACAGCAGATTATTAACAGAGTAACACAGCAGTATATTAACAGATTCACACAGCAGTGTATTAAAAGAGTAACACAGCAGAGTATTTACAGAGTAACGCAGCAGTGTATTAACAGAGTAAAGCAGCAGTGTATTAACAGAGTAACGCAGCAGTGTATGAACAGAGTAACACAGCAGTGTATTAACAGAGTAATGCAGCAGTGTATTAACAGAGTAACACAGCAGTGTATTAACAGAATAACACAGCAGTGTATTAACAGAATAACACAGCAGTGTATTAACAGAGTAACACAGCAGTGTATCAACAGTGTAACACAGCAGTGTATTAACAGAGTAACACAGCAGAGTATTAACAGAGTAACACAGCAGTGTATTAACAGAGTAACACAGCAGTGTATTAACAGAGTATTAACAGTGTAACACAGCAGTGTATTAAAAGAGTAACACAGCAGTGTATTAACAGAGTAACACAGCAGTGTATTAACAGTGTAACACAGCAGTGTATTAACAGAGTAACACAGCAGAGTATTAACAGAGTAACACAGCAGTGTATTAACAGAGTAACACAGCAGTGTATTAACAGAGTAACACAGCAGTGTATTAACAGTGTAACACAGCAGTGTATTAACAGAGTAACACAGCAGTGTATTTACAGAGTAACACAGCAGTGTATTAACAGTGTAACACAGCAGTGTATTAACAGAGTAAAGCAGCAGTGTATTAACAGAGTAACGCAGCAGTGTATAAACAGAGTAACGCAGCAGTGTATTAACAGAGTCACGCAGCAGTGTATTAACAGAGTAACACAGCAGTGTATTGACAGTGTAACACAGCAGTGTATTAACAGAGTAACACAGCAGTGTATTTACAGAGTAACACAGCAGTGTATTAACAAAGTAACACAACGCTGTCTTAACAGAGTAACACAGCGCAGTATTAACAGAGTAAAACAGCAGTGTATTAACAGAGTAACACAGCAGTGTATTAACAGAGTAACAAAGCAGAGTATTAACAGAGAAACACAGCGCTGTCTTAACAGAGTAACAGTGCAGTGTATTAACAGAGTAACGCAGCAGTGTATTAACAGAGTAACACAGCAGTGTATTAACAGTGTAACACAGCAGTGTATTAACAGAGTAACACAGCAGTGTATTTACAGAGTAACACAGCAGTGTATTTACAGAGTAACGCAGCAGTGTATTAACAGAGTAACATAGCAGTGTATTAACAGTGTAACACTGCAGTGTATTAACAGAGTAATGCAGCAGTGTATTAACAGAGTAACACAGCAGTGTATGAACAGAGTAACACAGCACTGCATTTACAGAGTAACACAGCAGAGTATTAACAGAGTAACACAGCAGTGTATTAACAGAGTAACACAGCAGTGTATTAACAGAGTAACACAGCAGTGTATTAACAGAGTAACACAGCAGTGTATTAACAGAATAACACAGCAGTGTATTAACAGAGTAACACAGCAGTGTATTAACAGAGTAACACAGCAGTGTATTAACAGAGTAACACAGCAGAGTATTAACAGAGTAACACAGCAGTGTATTAACAGAGTAAAGCAGCAGTGTATTAACAGAGTAACACAGAAGTGTATTAACAGAGTAACACAGCAGAGTATTAACAGAGTAACACAGCAGTGTATTAACAGAGTAACACAGCAGTGTATTAACATAGTATTAACAGTGTAACACAGCAGTGTATTAACAGAGTAACACAGCAGTGTATTAACAGTGTAACACAGCAATGTATTAAGAGAGTAACACAGCAGTGTATTAACAGAGTATTAACAGTGTAACACAGCAGTATATTAACGGAGTAACAAAGCAGAGTATTTACAAAGTAAAACAGCAGTGTATTAACAGAGTAACACAGCACTGTATTAACAGAGTAACACAGCAGTGCATTAACAGAGTAACACAGCGCTGTATTATCAGAGTAACACAGCAGTGTTTTAACAGAGTAACACAGCAGTGTAGTAAATCGGCAGTGTATTAACCGAGTAACACAGCAGTGTATTAACAGAGTAACACAGCAGTTTATTAACAAAATAAGACAGGAGTGTATTAATAGAGTAACACAGAAGTGTATTTACAGAGTAACACAGCAGTGTATTAACAGGGGAACACTGCAGTGTATTAACAGAGTAACACAGCGCCGTATTAACAGAGTAACGCAGCGCAGTATTAACAGAGTAACACAGCAGTTTACTAACAGATAACACAGCAGTGTATTAACAGAGTAACACAGCAGTGTATTAAGAGAGTAACACAGCAGTGTATTAACAGAGTAACACAGCAGTGTATTAACAGAGTAACATAGCTGTGTATTTACAGAGTAACACATAGTGCATTAACAGAATAACACAGCAGTGTATTAACAGAGTAACACAGCGCCGTATTTACAGAGTAACACAGCAGTGTATTAACAGAGTAACGCAGCGCAGTATTAACAGAGTAACACAGCAGTGTATTAACAGAGTAATGCAGCAGTGTATTAACACAGTAACGCAGCAGTGTATTAACAGAGTAATGCAGCAGTGTATTAACAGAGTAACACAGCAGTGTATTAACAGAGTAACACAGCAGTGTATTAACAGAGTAACACAGCTGTGTATTTACAGAGTAACACATAGTGTATTAACAGAGTAACACAGCAGTGTATTAACAGAGTAACACAGTGCCGTATTTACAGAGTAACACAGCAGTGTATTAACAGAGTAACGCAGCGCAGTATTAACAGAGTAACACAGCAGTGTATTAACAGAGTAACACAGCAGTGTATTAACACAGTAACGCAGCAGTGTATTAACAGAGTAACGCAGCAGTGTATTAACAGAGTAACACAGCAGTGTATTAACAGAGTAACACAGCAGTGTATTAACAGAGTAACACAGTAGTGTATTAACAGAGTAACACAGCAGTGTATTAACAGAGTAACACAGCAGTGTATTATCAGAGTAACACATCAGTGTATTAACAGAGTAACACAGCAGTGTATTAACAGAGTAACACAGCAGAGTATTAACAGAGTAACACAGCAGCGTACTAACAGAATAACACAGCAGTGTATTAACAGAATAACACAGCAGTGTATTAACAGAGTAACACAGCAGAGTACTAACAGAGTAACACAGCAGTGTATTAACAGTGGAACCCTGCAGTGTATTAACAGAGTAACACAGCAAAGTATTGACAGAGTAACACAGCAGTGTATTAACAGAGTAACACAGCAGTGTATTAACAGAGTAACACAGCAGTGTATTAACAGAGTAACACAGCAGTGTATTAACAGAGTAACACAGCAGTGTATTGACAGAGTAACACAGCAGAGTATTAACAGAGTAACACAGCAGCGTACTAACAGAGTAACACAGCAGTGTATTAACAGAATAACACAGCAGTGTATTAACAGAGTAACACAGCAGAGTACTAACAGAGTAACACAGCAGTGTATTAACAGTGGAACCCTGCAGTGTATTAACAGAGTAACACAGCAAAGTATTGACAGAGTAACACAGCAGTGTATTAACAGAGTAACACAGCAGTGTATTAACAGAGTAACACAGCAGTGTATTAACAGAGTAACACAGCAGTGTATTAACAGAGTAACACAGCAGTGTACTAACAGAGTAAAGCAGCAGTGTATTAACAGAGTAACACAGCAGTGCATTAACAGAGAAACAAAGCAGTGCATTTACAGAGTAACACAGCAGTGTATTAACAGAGTAACACAGCAGTGTATTAACAGAGTAACACAGCAGTGTATTAACAGAGTAACACAGCAGTGCCATACTGCTATCGGTGCCTGGGAGCTCAGACGTTTCGACATTGACATCGCCGCCCGAATCGAGACCCGGCGGGCAGGGGAAGGCCTGCTGAAGGAGCAAGGCGGTGGCTACACCTTCTTCTGGAAAGGCAAACCTGAAGAAGAACGCCGCCTCCATGGGGTCGGCTTCGCCATAAAAAATGAACTAGTTGGTCGTCTCAGAGACTCCCCTAGCAGTATAAATGTGCGCCTCATGACTCTTCGGCTCACCCTAGCCCGGAACCAGTGCGCTACAGTCATCAGTGCGTACGCTCCAACACTGGAAGCCACAGTCGAGACCAAAGAGGAATTCTACTCCAGCCTCGAACAATCCCTGTCCCGAGTCCCAACAAGCTGATCCTCCTTGGCGACTTTAACGCCAGAGTTGGAAATGACACAGACCTCTGGGGAGGTGTGATCGGCAGAGAGGGGGTAGGGAAAGCCAACTCCAATGGTATCCTCCTCCTGACGACATGCTTAGAACTCGGCCTTGTCATAACCAACACCTTGTTCCGTCAGAGAGACAAGTACAAGGCTTCATGGCAGCACCCTCGCTCCAAGCACTGGCATCTGCTGGACTACGTCATCGTCCCAGCGAGGGACCGCAAGGACATCCGCATCACCCGCGCCATGACAGGAGCTGACGACTGCTGGACAGACCACCGCCTAATCCGCTCTGTCATCTCCATCAATGTAGCCTCAAAACAGCGGCGGCAACAGAAACAATGCCACAGGAAAATTAACACTGGAGCACTCAAAGACCCCGCTAAGAAAGCCCTATTCAGCCTACGCCTCACAACAACCTGATGACTCCCAGTGATGCAGAGACACAGAGTGCCCACAGCGCCTGGTCTGCACTCAAAGCCTCCATAATAAGCACCTGTGAAGAGACGCTCGGTCACTCAACCAGGAAACACCAAGACTGGTTCGACGAGAACGACCAGGAGATCCAGGAGCTAATAAGTCGCAAGCGCAATGCATTCCTGATCTGGAAACAGCAACACAACTCGAGAGCAAGAAAGCAGCTCCACAGACGCCTGAAGGCTGAGATCCAACAAAAAACTTGCGACCTAAAGAACAGGTGGTGGGTGGAGAAAGCTCAGGAGATCCAGCAGCTAGCAGACAACTGCAATGTGTGTGGATTCTTTGGCACAGTCAAGACCACCTACGGCCCAAGCACCCAAGGGCCTACCCCACTGCGGGCCAAGAACGGAGAGGTACTTATCAAGGACAGGGAGACAGTCAGTGCCCGCTGGAAGGAGCACTTCGAAGATCTCCTTAACCGAGACTCTGTCTTCGACGTGAGTGTCCTCAACTCTATCCCGGAGCATGCTACCCGCCACCATCTCAGCACAACCCCAGCCCGGCAGGAAACTGAAGAACAACAAGGCCTCAGGAGCAGATGGAATCCCTGCCGAGGCGCTAAAGCATGGAGGAGAAGCACTACTGGCGCGAATTCATGAATTCATTTCTCTTATCTGGAAGGAGGAAAGCATGCCAGGGGATCTCAGAGACGCCGTAATTGTGACCATCTTCAAGAAAGGTGACAAGTCCGATTGCGGTAATTGCAGAGGAGTTTCCCTGCTGTCTGCCACAGGGAAAGTCATCGCAAGAATCCTCAATCGCCGTCTCCCAGTGGTTGAAGAGCTCCTCCCAGATTCGCAATGCGGATTCCGCCCACTAAGGGGCACAATGGACAATGGCCCAGAAATTGATCTCGCTCTGTTCCCGCGGGGGTAAGGAGCAGGCGCGATCTCTCACTCCGCGTTGGCTTTTTCAGATCCAGCTCGCACGAACTTGATGTTCTAGACATCAGCTGGGCAGTGCTTGCGTATCCCACCGGCGTAGTGAATTCGTGCGAGCTGTGGGATCACGTGACTCAGTTAGAGCCAATGGCAGCACACCATCTGCCATTCATAAGTTTCACATACGTGCTGTGAAAGCTATGAATCTTACACACCCCCAAAATAACAGCTAAACCTCAATTAAATAAAAAAAACCATCACATTAATAAAATAAGTATAGTTAAATAAATTAACCATTTTAAATAAAAAATTAAATTTTTGAAAAAATTTAAAATCTTTTAAAAAGTTATAAAAATAAACTTACCTGTCTTTAAAGTCTCTAAAAAAGATATACCTGTTAAAAAAAATTCAAAATAATACTTAATTCACTACTTACCTTGTTAAAAGTGGGTCTTACTCCTCCTTTTTTCATTTCTAAAATCTTCCGTCCTTACCTGCGCGTCCAAAGCACTAAGTGCACCGAGGAACCGCCCCCTTTTCCAAAAACCAAGTGCCGGTTTTCTATGCATGCGCAGTGCATGCAGAAAACCGGCAATTGGTGACAGAATACGCAAGAGTACACAGTGCGTACTCTCGCGTCGCGGGACTAATTTTTGGGCCATTATCTTCACCGCGCGCCAATTACAAGAGAAATGCAGGGAACAGCACCAACCGCTGTACATGGCCTTCTTTGACCTCACAAAGGCCTTTGACACTGTCAACCATGAGGGATTATGGAGTGTCCTCCTCAAATTCGGCTGCCCTCAAAAGTTTGTCACCATCCTCCGCCTGCTTCACGACGACATGCAAGCCGTGATCCTGACCAACGGTTCCACCACAGACCCAATTCATGTATGGACCAGGGTCGAGCAAAGCTGTGTCATCGCACCAACGCTCTTCTCGATCTTCCTTGCTCCATCTCACCCTCAGTAAGCTCCCCGCTGGAGTGGAGTTAATTTACAGAACAAACGGGAAACTGTTCAACCTCCATCGCCTCCAGTCCAGATCCAAGGTCGTCCCATCCTCTGTCGTCGAATTACAGTATGCAGACGATGCTTGCGTCTGCGCACATTTAGAGGTCGAACTCCAAACCATCGTTAACACCTTCACCGAAGCATATGAGAGCATGGGCCTTACACTAAACATCCGTAAGACAAAGGTCCTCTGCCAACCTGCCCCCGTCACACATTACTGCCTCCCGATTATCAAAATCCACGACAAGGCCTTGGACAACGTGGACCACTTTCCATACCATGGGAGCCTACTGTCAACAAGGGCAGACATCAATGACGAAAACCAATACGGCCTTCAGTGTGCCAGTGCAGCCTTCGGTCGCCTGAGGAAGAGAGTGTTTGAAGACCAGGACCTCAAACCCGGCACCAAGCTCATGGTCTACAGAGCAGTAGTAATACCCGCCCTCCTGTATGCCTCAGAGACATGGACCATGTACAGCAGGCACCTCAAAGCACTGGAGAGGTACCACCAACGCTGCCTCCACAAGTTCCTGCAAATCCATTGGCAGGATAGGCACACCAACATCAGTGTTCTCGCTCAGGCCAACATCCCCAGCATCGAAGCTTTGACCACGCTCGATCAGCTCTGATGGACGGGTCACATCGTCCGCATGCCCGATACAAGACTCCCAAAACAAGCGCTCTACTCGGAGCTCCGACACGGCAAGAGAGCCCCAGGTGGACAGAGGAAAGGCTTCAAGGACACCCTCAAAGCCTCCTTGAAAAAGTGCAACATCCCCACCGACACCTGGGAATACCTGGCTCAAGACCCTACAAAGTGGAGGAAGGCGCCGAACACCTCGAGTCTCTTCGCTGGGAGCAAGCGGAAGCCAAGCGCAAACAGCGGAAGGAGCGCACGTCAACCCAAGCACCCCACACACCCACACCTTCAACCATCGTCTGCCCCACCTGTGACAGAGACTGTAGGTCCCGCATTGGACTCATCAGTCACCTGAGAACTCATTTTTAATGTGGAAGCAAGTCATCCTCGGTTCCGAGGGACTGCCTAAGAAGAAGAAGAAGACTCCATTAATACTCTGCTGTGTTACACTGTTAATACACTGCTGTGTTACTCTGTTAATGCACTGCTGTGTTACTCTATTAATACACTGCTGTGTCACTCTGTTAATTCACTGCTGTGTTTCTCTGCTAAT
This sequence comes from Squalus acanthias, assembly GCA_030390025.1. Classification (NCBI taxonomy): domain Eukaryota; kingdom Metazoa; phylum Chordata; class Chondrichthyes; order Squaliformes; family Squalidae; genus Squalus; species Squalus acanthias. The sequence goes on from JASTWF010000589.1 coordinate 108,640, forward strand.
ACTCTGCTGTTACTCTGTTAATACTCTGTAAATACTAATTCTAATAGTTCTAAACAAGCCTGAAGGCTTTGGGGGAAAAATTCAGTTGGTTGCGCCTCCCGTTAGCGCCTTAAGAGGGCGCTAATGGGGCGCAAAGCATCTAGCGCCCAGGCGCGGCGAAGTTTGCGCCGCTCGCGAAATTAACTAGACATTTTGCGGCGGCGCTAAACACTACCGCCACGATCTCCTGCGCCGGCAGATCATGACGTCAGTGGAGTGCACAACACCCCGGTATCGCCCCGGAGCGGATATTGAGTGGCGCCCCCTGCCTTACCGCCTGACGCTAGCAACGACAGGTTGAGGGGAGCGTTCTGCAGTCATGAAGGGAAAGGGGGAGCGCTATTTAAAGGTGTCCGCTTCCTGCCTTTTATTGTTGGTGCCATTTTTGAACTACGCATTCTGAGAGAGAGAGGGAGAGACTTCTGGAGAGATTCAACGTTGTGTGAAGGAGTTTTGGGTACTGAGCAGCACTTTGCAGGTTCATTTTGATTTGCCATTCCTTGTATCGATTTAGCAGAGACTGTGGGGGCTGCACTCTGAGCTCTTTGCCTGGTACTCTCCATTGTTCTTTCCAGCACATTTGATGTGCAGGTCTCTCCAGGCCGAGATTCAAGGCTGCAATGAGCAGGATGTGGATGGAAAGCAAGATTAACCATCCCCTTTAAGAACTGGCCCGTGCCATTGTGTGTGTGTTCCATTGCTGACTGACATTACATGAGCTTCGCCAGCGCTCTGAGGTAGCGCCTCGCTCCTCGGCATTTGCGCCTTAAGACAGGTGTGAAGCGCCTGATATAGCGCTGCAATCACCTCCAGGGGCGATAAAAGTCAAGTTTGCAGTCGGTGGCGATAATTAGCGCCAGGCGCTAATCTTTGCGCCCGGCCGATAATTGCGCCCCAAATGGGGCGATACTGAATTTCTCCCCCAATTTGTGTCTTAATTCAAGGAGCATTCGGAACAAGGTGGATGAATTAGCTACGCAAATAGAGGTAAACGAATATGATTTGATTGGGATTACCGAAACATGGCTCCAGGGTGGCCAAGGCTGGGAACTCAACATCCAGGGGTACTCAATATTCAGGAAAGATAGGCAAAAATGAAAGGGAGGTGGGGTAGCATTGCTGGTTAAAGAGGGGATTAACACAATTGAAAGGAAGGATATTAGCTCTGATGATGTGGAATCTGTATGGGTTGAACTGAGAAATAACAAGGGGCAGAAAACGTTAGTGGGAGTGATATATAGACCTCCAAACAGTAATGTGGAGGTTGGGGATGGCATTAAAAGGGAAATTAGAGAAGCGTGCAATAAGGGCACTGCAGTCATCATGGGTGACTTTAATCTACATATAGATTGGGCTAACCAAATTAGCAACAATACTATGGAGGAGGAATTCCTGGAGTGTTTACGGGATGGTTTCCTGGACCAATATGTTGAGGAACCAACCAGAGATCAGGCCATCTTAGACTGGGTATTATGCAATGAGAAAGGATTAATTAGCAATCTTGTTGTGGGAGGCCCCTTGGGTCGGAGCGATCATAATATGAAAGAATTCTTCATTAGGATGTAGAGTGAAGTAGTTGACTCAGAGACTAGGGTCCTGAATTAAAATAAAGGAAACTACGATGATATGAGGTGCAAGTTGGGTAGGATTGATTGGGGAATGTCACTCAAAGGGTTGACGGTGGATAGGCAATGGCAAACATTCAAAGACCGCATGGACGAACTACAGAATTTGTTCATCCCAGTTTGGCATAAGAATAAAACAAAAAGGATGACTCAACCGTGGCTAACAAGGGAAATTAGGGATAGCATAAGATCCAAGGAGAGGGCATATAAATTGGCCAGAAAAAGCAGTAACCCTGAGGATTGGGAGCAGTTTAAGATTCAACAAAGGAGGACAAAGGGATTAATTAAGAAGGGGAAAATAGAATACGAGAGTAAGCTTGCAGGGAACATAAAAACTGACTGTAAAAGCTTTTATAGAAATGTGAAGAGAAAAAGATTAGTGAAATCAAGCATAGGTCCCTTGCAGTCAGAATCAGGGGAACTTATAATGGGGAACAAAGAAATGTCAGACCAATTAAATACATATTTTGGTTCTGTCTTCAGAAAGGAGGACACAAATAACCTCCCAGGGATGTTGGGGAACATAGGGTCTGATGAAAGGGAGGAACTGAAAGAAATCAATAATTTGTAGGGAAATGGTGTTAGGGAAATTGACGGGATTGAAGGCCGATAAATCCCCAGGGCCTGATAATCTACATCATAGGGTACTTAAGGAAGTGGCCCTAGAAATAGTAGATACATTGCTGATCATCTTCCAACATTTGATGGAATCTGAAACAGTACCCATGGATTGGAGGGTAGCTAATGTTACCCCACTATTCAAAAAGGGTGGTAGAGAGAAAATGGGGAATTACAGACCAGTAAGCCTGACATCAGTAGTGGGGAAAATGCTAGAGTCCATTATAAAAGAAGTAATAGCTGAGCACTTGGAAAACAGTGACAGGATCAGACAAAGTCATCATGGATTTACAAAAGGTAAATCATGCTTGACTAATCTACTGGAATTTTTTGAGGATGTAACTGGTAAAATAGATAAGGGAAAATCAGTGGATGTGGTGTATTTGGACTTTCAAAAGGCTTTCGATAAGGTCCCGCATAAGAGATTAGCGTGTAAAGTTAAGGCACATGGGATTGGGGCAAGGTATTGACTTGGATAGAGAACTGGTTGGCAGACAGAAAGCAAAGAGTTGGAATAAACGGGTCTTTTTTCAAGTGGCAGGCAGTGACTAGTGGGGTACCGCAGGGATCGGTCCTTGGACCCCAGCTATTCACAATATATATTAATGATCTAGACAAGGGAACTAGATGTAATATCTCCAAGTTTGCAGACGACACAAAACTGGGTGGCCGTGTGTGCTGCGAGGAGGATGCCGAGAAACTCCAGGATGATTTGGACAGGTTGGGTGAGTGGGCAGAAGCGTGGCTGATGCAATATAACGTGGATAAATGCGAGGTTATCCACTTTGGTGTCAAAAACAGAAAGGCAGATTATTATCTGAATGGCAATAGATTGGGAGAAGGGGAACTGCAACGAGACCTGGGTGTCCTTGTGCACCAGTCGCTGAAGGTAAGCATGCAGGTGCAGCAGGCGGTTAAGAAGGCAAATGGTATGTAGGCCTTCATAGCGAGAGGGTTTGAGTACAGGAAGAAGGATGTCTTGCTGAGACCACACCTTGAGTACTGTGTGCAGTTTTGGTCGCCTTATCTGAGGAAGGATGTTCTTGCCATGGAAGAAGTTCAGCGAAGATTCACAAGGCATTCACCTGGGATGGCAGGAATGACGTATGAAGAGAGATTGGGTCGATTGGGCTTACACTCACTGGAGTTTAGATTATTGAGAGGGGATCTCATTGAAACTTATAAAATTCTGACAGGACAGGACAAACTAGATGCAGGAAGGATGTTTCCGATGGTCGGGGAGTCCAGAACCAGGGGTCACAGTCTAAGGATAAGGGTTAAGCCATTTAGGACAGAAATGAGGAGGAATTTCTTCACCTAGAGAGTGGTGAACCTGTGGAATTCTCTGTCACAGAAGGCAGTAGAGGCCAATTCATTAAATATATTCAAGAAGGAGTTGGATATATTTCTTAAGGCTAAAGGGATCAAGGGATATGGGGGGAAAGCAGGGACAGGGTACTGAATTTGGATGATCAGCCATGGTCGCATTGAATGGCGGAGCAGGCTAGAGGGGCCGAATAGCCTGCTCCTGCTCCTATCTTCTACGATTCTATGTTTCTATGATTCTGCTGTGTTACACTGTTAATACACTGCTGTGTTATTCTGTTAATACTCTGCTGTGTTACTCTGTTATTACACTGCTGTATTACTCAGTTAATACACTGCTGTGTTATTCTGTTAATACTCTGCTGTGTTACTCTGTTATTACACTGCTGTATTACTCTGTTAATACACTGCTGTGTTACTCTGTTAATACACTGCTGTGTTACTCTGTTAATACTCTGCTGTGTTACTCTGTTAATACACTGCTGTGTTACTCTGTTAATACACTGCTGTATTACTCTGTTAATACACTGCTGTGTTACTCTGTTAATACACTGCTGTGTTACTCTGTTAATACACTGCTGTGTTACTCTGTTAATACACTGCTGTATTACTCTGTTAATACACTGCTGTGTTATTCTGTTAATACTCTGCTGTGTTATTCTGTTAATACTCTGCTGTGTTACTCTGTTAATACTCTGCTGTGTTACTCTGTTAATACACTGCTGTGTTATTCTGTTAATACTCTGCTGTGTTATTCTGTTAATACTCTGCTGTGTTACTCTGTTAATACACTGCTGTGTTACTCTGTTATTACACTGCTGTTTTACTCTGTTAATACACTGCTGTATTACTCTGTTAATACACTGCTGTGTTATTCTGTTAATACTCTGCTGTGTTATTCTGTTAATACTCTGCTGTGTTACTCTGTTAATGCACTGCTGTGTTACTCTGTTAATACACTGCTGTGTTATTCTGTTAATACTCTGCTGTGTTATTCTGTTAATACTCTGCTGTGTTACTCTGTTAATGCACTGCTGTGTTACTCTGTTAATACAGCGCTGTGTTACTCTATTAATACACTGCTGGGTTACACTGTTAATACACTGCTGTGTTACTCTTTTAATACACTGCTGTGTTACTCTGTTAATACACTGCTGTGTTACTCTGTTAATACACTGCTGTGTTACTCTGTTAATACTCTGCTGTGTTACTCTGTTAATGCACTGCTGTGTTACTCTGTTAATACTCTGCTGTGTTACTCTGTTAATGCACTGCTGTGTTACTCTTTTAATACACTGCTGTGTTACTCTATTAATACACTGCTGTGTTACTCTATTAATACACTGCTGGGTTACACTGTTAATACACTGCTGTGTTACTCTGTTAATACTCTGCTGTGTTACTCTTTTAATACACTGCTGTGTTACTCTGTTAATACACTGCTGTGTTACTCTGTTAATACACTGCTGTGTTACTCTGTTAATACTCTGCTGTGTTACTCTGTTAATGCACTGCTGTGTTACTCTTTTAATACACTGCTGTGTTACTCTATTAATACACTGCTGTGTTACTCTGTTAATGCACTGCTGTGTTACTCTTTTAATACACTGCTGTGTTACTCTGTTAATACACTGCTGTGTTACTCTGTTAATACACTGCTGTGTTACTCTGTTAATACACTGCTGTGTTACTCTGTTAATGCACTGCTGTGTTACTCTTTTAATACACTGCTGTGTTACTCTGTTAATACACTGCTGTGTTACTCTTTTAATACACTGCTGTGTTACTCTGTTAATACACTGCTGTGTTACTCTATTAATACACTGCTGTGTTACTCTGTTAATACACTGCTGTGTTACTCTGTTAATACACTGCTGTGTTACTCTGTTAATGCACTGCTGTGTTACTCTTTTAATACACTGCTGTGTTACTCTGTTAATACACTGCTGTGTTACTCTATTAATACACTGCTGTGTTACTCTGTTAATACACTGCTGTGTTACTCTGTTAATACACTGCTGTGTTACTCTGTTAATACACTGCTGTGTTACTCTGTTAATACACTGCTGTGTTACACTGTTAATGCACTGCTGTGTTACTCTGTTAATACACTGCTGTGTTACTCTGTTAATACAGCGCTGTGGTACTCTGTTAATGATGTGGAGATGCCGGCGTTGGACTGGGGTGGACAAAAATGAGAAGTCGCACAACACCAGGTTATAGTCCAACAGATTTATTTAATTTTACAAGCTTTCGAAGCAGTTCGCTCCTTCGTCAGGTAAGTTAGCAGTGAGAGAATCTCCCAGAATTCACAATTTAAACACAGACAAAATCTATTCACATTTTTCCCTACAACAAAGAGCACAGCCAAGACAATGAGATGTGTCCCAGGGGGTCCAACGTGTCAAACCACCTGCTGGCTGCATATCCTGTCAATTTGTGTTCTTGTGTTAGTCTTTTTAAAAAAAAAAACACCTGGGAAGATCGGCCATGATGTCAAGTCACGTTCTGTATCGTGACATGAACCCGATATCGCGATTGAGGCCATCCTCATGAGTGCGGAACTTGGCTATCAGTTTCTGCTCTATGATTTTGCGCTGTCGTGTATCGTGTCAGGCAACGGAACACTGTGTGAGAACCTCTCTGGGTACGTCGAGGGCATCCTGAAACCCATCGTACAGGGAACCCCCAGCTTCTGTCGCGACACTACAGACTTCTTGCAGAAACTCAGCACCCATGGACCAGTTGAACCAGGAACACTCCTCGTCACAATGGACGTATCAGCACTCTACACCAATATCCCCCACAATGACGGCATCGCTGCGACAGCCTCAGTACTCAACACCAACAACAGCCAATCTCCGGACGCCATCCTACAACTCATCCGCTTCATCCTTGACCACAATGTCTTCACCTTCGACAACCATTTTTTCACCCAAACACACGGAACAGCCATGGGGACCAAATTCGCACCCCAATACGCCAACATCTTCATGCACAAGTTCGAGCAAGACTTCTTCGCTGCACAGGACCTCCAACCAACGCTGTACACCAGATACATCGACGACATCTTCTTCCTTTGGACCCACGGCGAAGGATCACTGAAAGGACTACACGATAGCATCAACAGGTTCCATCCCACCATCAAACTCACCATGGACTACTCCTCAGAATCGGTTTCATTCTTGGACACACGAATCTCCATCAAAGACGGACGCCTCAGCACTTCACTCTACCGCAAGCCCACGGACAACCTCACGATGCTCCACTTCTCCAGCTTCCACCCTAACCACGTTAAAGAAGCCATCCCCTATGGACAAGCCCTGCGAATACACAGGATCTGCTCAGACGAGGAGGAACGCGATGGACACCTACGGACACTGAAAGACGCCCTCGTAAGAACGGGATATGACGCTCGACTCGTCGATCGACAGTTCCGACGGGCCACAGCGAAAAACCGCATAGACCTCCTCAGAAGACGAACACGGGACACAACCAACAGAGTACCCTACGTCGTCCAGTACTTCCCCGGAGCGGAAAAACTACGCCATGTTCTTCGCAGCCTTCAACATGTCATCGATGACGACGAACACCTTGCTAAGGCCATCCCCACGCCTCCACTACTCGCTTTCAAGCAGCCGCCTAACCTCAAAAGTACCATCGTTCGCAGCAGATTACCCATCTTTCAGGATAACAGCAACCAAGACACCAAACAACCCTGCCACGGCAACCTCTGCAAGACATGCCAAATCATGGACACAGATACCATCATTACACGTGAGGACACTACCCACCAGGTACATGGTACATACTCATGTGACTCGGCCAACGTTGTCTACCTGATACGTTGCAGTAAAGGATGCTCCAGAGCATGGTACATCGGCGAGACCATGCAGACACTGAGACAACGTATGAACGGACACCGCGCAACAATCGCCAGGCAGGAGGGTTGCCTCCCAGTCGGGGAACACTTCAGCAGCCAGGGGCATTCAGCCTCGGATCTGCGGGTAAGCGTTCTCCAAGGCGGCCTTCGAGATACACGACAGCGCAAAATCATAGAGCAGAAACTGATAGCCAAGTTCCGCACTCATGAGGATGGCCTCAATCGCGATATCGGGTTCATGTCACGATACAGAACGTGACTTGACATCATGGCCGATCTTCCCAGGTGTTTTTTTTTTTAAAAAGACTAACACAAGAACACAAATTGACAGGATATGCAGCCAGCAGGTGGTTTGACACGTTGGACCCCCTGGGACACATCTCATTGTCTTGGCTGTGCTCTTTGTTGTAGGGAAAAATGTGAATAGATTTTGTCTGTGTTTAAATTGTGAATTCTGGGAGATTCTCTCACTGCTAACTTACCTGACGAAGGAGCGAACTGCTTCGAAAGCTTGTAAAATTAAATAAATCTGTTGGACTATAACCTGGTGTTGTGCGACTTCTCATTTTTACTCTGTTAATGCACTGCTGTGTTACTCTGTTAATACACTGCTGTGTTACTCTGTTAATACAGCGCTGTGTTACTCTGTTAATGCACTGATGTGTTACTCTGTTGATACACTGCTGTGCTCCTCTCTCCTTCCCTTCCCATCTTGCTGGAATTTTAGTTGTTGCTGTATCAATCTTTAACTTCTTGCTGTTATCCCCATTTTCTCTCTCAGGAGATGCACATCCAGTTGAGTGGCGCCACATATGAGCACCTTATAAACAGCCCTTTCATCTTCGAGCGACGTGGGACAATAACCATCAAGGTACATTTCTGACAATCTACGCCGGCCTTGTGCTGCGAATGAGTCACACTGGTAGTGCACAATCTGTGTGTGACACTGTAGTGCACAGTGTGTGCGTGTGACACTGTAGTGTATATATTGTCTGTCTGACACTACAGTGTATAATTGTGTGTCTACCCAAGATTACCCGAGTGTGGTCGAGCGTGCCCAAGCATACTAGTGGTGGTTCGGGGTGTCAGGGAAGAAAACCCACCATCCTTACCCGCTCCGGCATAACTGGAACTCCTGTCCCGCACAACGGTTGACTCTTCATACTGTCCGACCCTAGTGACACTGTTGTAGCGCAAGTGGAAAGCCAACCACCAGAAATTAAAAAGAACGGCTGAATGTGCCAGTAATCCCTATACTTGGTTGAGAATAGCGGAGCAGGATGGGGCAGAGCACTCGTTCAGTGGACAGAGCGCTGGGGCAGAGCACTGGGGCACTGGACAAAGTGCTTCGGTAAAGCACTGAGGCAGAGCACTGGGACTGGGGCAGAGCAGTGGGACTGGGCCAGAGCACTGGGACTGGGGCAGAGCACTGGGACTGGGCCAGAGCACTGGGACTGGGCCAGAGCAGTGGGACTGGGCCAGAGCACTGGGACTGGGCCAGAGCACTGGGACTGGGGCAGAGCACTGGGACTGGGCCAGAGCACTGGGACTGGGCCAGAGCACTGGGACTGGGCCAGAGCACTGGGACTGGGGCAGAGCAGTGGGACTGGGCCAGAGCACTGGGACTGGGCCAGAGCACTGGGACTGGGGCAGAGCAGTGGGACTGGGCCAGAGCACTGGGACTGGGCCAGAGCACTGGGACTGGGCCAGAGCACTGGGACTGGGACTGGGCCAGAGCACTGGGACTGGGCCAGAGCACTGGGACTGGGCCAGTGCACTGGGACTGGGACTGGGCCAGAGCACCGGGACTGGGCCAGAGCACCGGGACTGGGACTGGGGCAGAGCACTGGGACTCGGGCAGAGCACTGGGACTGGGCCAGAGCACCGGGACTGGGACTGGGCCAGAGCACTGGGACTGGGGCAGAACACTGGGACTGGGACTGGGCCAGAGCGCCGGGTCTGTGACTGGGCCAGAGCACTGGGACTGGGACTGGGCCAGAGCACTGGGCCATTACCGTTGTTTCTTCCAGGTCCTTTCTAACTTTTTTTTTGCTGCTTCTATGCAGGGGAATGTGGAAATTGAAACGTACTGGCTGAAGGGGAAGAGAGATAAGGACGGCAATGCACAGGCTGCCTGTCCACAGTTTGACACTCAAACAATCAGCACAACAACCCTGTCACCACATACCTCACCAGGCGGCAAGAACAAGTTGGTGAGACACCCATAGTCTGCATTGTAGAAATGTACACAACCAATGAAAGGATGGATGTGTTTTTTTTTATTCGTTTATGGGATGTGGGCGTCGCTGACAAGGCCAGCATTTATTGCCCATCCCTAATTGCCCTTGAGAAGGTGGTGGTGAGCCGTCTACTTGAACCACTGCAGTCCGTGCGGTGAAGGTACTCCCACAGTGCTGTTAGGGAGGGAGTTCCAGGATTTTGTCCCAGCGACGATGAAGGATCGGCAATATACTTCCAAGTCAGGATGGTGTGTGACTTGGAGGGGAACTTGAAGGTGGTGGTGTTCCCATGCGCCTACTGCCCTTGTTGTTCTAGGTGGAAGAAGTCGTGGGTTTGGGAGGTGCTGCCGAAGAAGCCTTGTTGAGTTGCTGCAGTGCATCTTGTAGATGGTACACACTGCAGCCACGGTACGCCGGTGGTGGAGGGAATGAATGTTTAAGGTGGTAGATGGGGTGCCAATCAAGCGGGCTGCTTTGTTCTGGATGGTGTTGAGCTTCTTGAGTGTTGTTGCAGCTGCACTCATCCAGGCAAGTGGAGAGTATTCCATCCCACTCCTTACTTGTGCCTTGTAGATGGTGGAAAGGGTTTGGGGAATCAGGAGGTGAGACACTCACCGCAGAATACATAGCCTCTGACCTGCTCTTGTTGCCACATTTATGTGGCTGGTCCAGTTAAGTTTCTGGTCAATGGTGACCCCCAGGATGGTGGGGGATTCGGCAATGGTTAGACTCTTGCTTGTTGAAGATAGTCATTGCCTGGCACTTCTGTGGCGCGAATGTTACTTGCCACTTATCAGCCCAAGCCTGAACGTCGATTAGGTCTTGTTGCATGCGGGCATGGACTGCTTCATTATCTGAGGAGTTGTGAATGGCACTGAACACTGTGCAGTCATCAATGAACATCTCCATTTCTGGCCTTATATTGGTCATTGATGAAGCAGCTGAAGATGGTTGGGCCTAGGACACTGCCCTGAGGAACTCCTGTAGCAATGTCCTGGGGCTGTGATGATTGACCTTCAGCCACCACAACTATCTTCCTTTGTGCTAGGTATGACTCCAGCCAGTGGAGAGTTTTCCCCTGGTTCCCATTGACTTCAGTTTTACTTGGGCTCCTTGATGCTAGACTCGGTCAAATGCTGCTTTGATGTCAAATGCAGTCACTCTCACCTCACCCCTGGAATTCAGCTCCTTTGTCTATATTTGGACCATGAGGTCAGGAGCCAAGTGGACTTGGCGGAATCCAAACTGGGCATCAGTGAGCAGGTTATTGGTGAGTAAGTGCCGCTTGATAGCACTGTCGATGATACCTTCCAACACTTTGCTGATGACTGAGAGTAGACTGATGGGGCGGTAATTGGCCGGATTGGATTTGTCCCGCTTTATGTGGACAGGACATACCTGGGCAGTTTTCCACATTGTCGGATAGATTGGTTGAAGCTGTGTTGGAACAGCTTGTGTGCACAAAATCTGCACACAGTGAATGGATGGCTATGTGTACACAATGTCCATATGGGCCAGGAATTTGCAGTGGGTAATAACAGCGTACGAACAGCGTTCGCTGTTATTATCACTTTGAAACTGACCGCAATTTCAGGATGTAGCGCATCACATCGTCAGGTGGAAAGCCGGAAGTTGCGCTCAGTCACTCACTGCTCCGACACTGGCTGCGCTGTGCACTGCCCCTCCCCCCACAGCTGGCAATCAGGGAAATCGGTGAAACTGATCAAAAAATGGGCTCTTCTGCGGTGATATCACTGTTAAATACCCCATTAAAAGTTAGACCCTTTTGGATTAGGTGTAACTGGGGTTTTAACAGCGTATTGACTGATAAACAAAGGTTATGGCGCCGAAAAAGTAATTAATTTGTGGTGTGTCAAATGTATCCATTTTAATAAAAAATTACAATTTTTACGAAACTTTAAAAAAAAGTTTTTAAACTTTGTTCATCTTTATTTCAGGTTTGCCTTTTCCCCATGTGAGATCCCCAATCTTTGTTTTGCTCTCTCTCTCACATTTTTAAACAGTTAGAGTCAAAGGAGCTTACCCTCTTCCTGGTTCTCGGTCTGTGAGAATTCTGCACTGTGATTGGCTGCTTAGACAGCGTGTTGGCATCACAGCAGCTCGCATTGGCGGATTCCCATTACACTGCACTGATCTCAATCGCACCTCGGAAAAACCGAACGTCTCGGCACGGAGATCGGGAGATCTTAGTGAGCTGCGTTCTTTGGGGCCAGTGGCGATCGCCTCTGCTTCGCCGCTGATTGCAAATTACAGCCCATGATCAATCGATGGATATGTGTAATCTATGACTGGCAGTGAAATCTCTCCATGTATTTTGTATCTCTCTAGGTTTGTCGCAAATTGTGTATATTTTGTATCTCTTTCTCTACTTGGAAATAAAAGTTAAAATAAAACAGAAAAAGGAGGCTTATGGTAAATGTCAGGTGCAAGATTCCGTTAATAACCAGGAAATTATGGAAAGTGCAGGAGGGAATTGAAAAAGTTAATACGGGAGGCAAAGAGAGGTTACGAGAAAAGATTAGCTGGCAAAATTAAATTGAACCCTAAAATGTTTTATAAACATATTAAGTGTAAGTGGTTAGCTCGGGAAAAAGTTGATCTTATTAAGGACCCAAAGGGAAATCTTCATGTCGAGGCAGAGGACATGGCAGTAGTATTAAATGAGTACTTCGGATGATATGAAGGTTACACTAAAAGAGGAGAGGGAAGTTATGGACAGGATAGTAATAGATAGAGAAGACGTACTAAAAAGATCAACATTACTGAAAGTTGATAAGTCACCTGGTCTAGATGGAATGCATCCTAGGTTGCTGAAAGAAGCAAAGGTGGAAATAGTAGAGGCATTGGTCACAATCTTTCAATCCTCATTGGATACAGAAGTAGTGCCGGAGGACTGGAGGGTTGCTAATGTTATACCACTATTCAAGAAAAGGGAGGGGGGATAAACCAGGAAACTGCAGGCCAGTCAAACTAATTTATTAGTTTGATAAATTTATTAGAGTTTTTTGATGATGTAACTAGCAGGGTAGATAAAGGGGAACCAGTGGATGTCGTATATTTGGAATTCCAAAAGGCATTCGATAAGGTGCTACGCAAGATAAGGGCTCATGGGGTTGGGGGTAATATATTAGCACGGATAGAGGATTGGTTAACGGACCGTCTGGGTCATGTTCAGGTTGGTAGGCTGTAATGAGTGGAGTGCTGCAAGGATCAGTGTTGGGACCTCAGCTATTCATAATCTACATTAATTACTTAGATGAAGGGACTGAGTGCAATTTATCCAAGTTTGTTGATGACACAAAGCTAGGTGGGAAAGTAAGCTGTGAGGAGGACACAAAGAGGCTACAAAGCAATATAGACAGGTTAAGTGAGTGGGCAATAAGGTGGCAGATGGAGTATAATGTGGGGAAATGTGAGGTTATTCACTTTGGTAGGAAGAATAGAAAAACAGAATAGTTTTAAATGGTGAGAAACTATTACATGTTGGTGTTCAGCGAGATTTAGGTGTCCTCGTACAGGAAACACAGAGTTAGCAGGCAGGTACAGCAAGCAATTAGGAAGGCAAATGGCATGTCGGCCTTTATTGCAAGGGAGTTGGAGTACAAGAGTAAGGAAGTCTTGCTACAATTGTACACGGTTTTGGTGAGACCACACCTGGAGTACTGTGCACAGTTTTGGTCTCCTTATCTGAGGAAGGATATACTTGCCATAGAGGCAATTCGACAAAGGTTCACTAGATTGATTCCTGGGATGAGAGAGTTATTCTATGAGGAGAGATTGAGTAGATTGGGTCTATATTCTCTGCAGTTTAGAAGAATGAGAGATGATCTGATTGAAACATACAAGATTCTGAGGGGGATTGACAGGGTAGATGCTGAGAGGTTGTTTCCCCTGGCTGGAGTGTCTAGAATAGTCTATGGATAAGCAGTTGACCATTTAAGACTGAGATGAGGAGGAATTTCTTCAATCAGAGGGTTGTGAATCTTTGGAATTCTCTGCCCCAGAGGGCTGTGAATGCTGAGTCTTTGAGTATATTCAAGGCTGAGCAAGATAGATTTTTAGACTCTATGAAAAGTATAGATGAGCAGAGAGACCTTGGTGTCTGTATACAAAAATCGTTAAAGGCAGCAGGACAAGTTGATAAGGTGGTTAAAAAGCATATAGGTTCCTTGGGTTTATAAATAGAGGAATAGAATATAAAAGCAAAGCGATCACGCTGGAACTTTATAAATCACTGGTTAGGCCTCCGCTGGAGTGTTGTGGACAATTCTGGGCCCCACACTTGAGGAAAGATGTAAAGGCCTTAGAAAGGGTCCAGAGGAGGTTTACCAGGATGTTACCAGGGATGAGGGACTTCAGTTATGAGGAGTGGTTGGAAAAGTTCGAAAAGTTTACCTTGGAACAGAGAAGGTTAAGAGGTGACCTAATGGAGGTTTTCAAGATGATGAGAGGTTTGGATAGAGTAGAGAAAGAAACACTATTCCCTTTTGTGACTGGGTCAATAACCAGAGGGCATTGGCACAAGATCTAGAGGGGAGATGAGGAGAAATATTTTCACTCAGGGAGTTGTGCGAATCTGGAACACTCGACCTGAAAAGGTGGTGGAAGCTGATCCCATCAATAATTTTAAATTGGAGTTGGACAGGAACTCGAGGATGAGGAACTGACAGGGTTACGGACAAAGAGCGGGGATGTGGGACTGAGCACGACTGCCCTTTCAAAGAGCCGGCACAGGCACGATGGGCGGAATGGCCTCCCTCTGTGCTGTAAGTTTCTATGACTGTATCTAGTTGTGTCACACATTGTGTACATTGTTGCTGGTATATCACAGCCTCCTGCTCCAGCTTATTGTTCTTCTTGTACCCCTCAGGTAAATCCAACCGCCATGACAGTCAATGAAACCGTCAAATCTGTGCAGACACAGCATGTGAAAATGGATACCTCGGCAACATCGATGGGGGGAATCAACACTGATGAGGATTCCTCGACTAAGGTGAGCAGAAGACACAAATCTGGGCACCCCAGCACACGAAGGTTATTGGAGCTGTGGAAAGATTCAGCAAATTATACCAAAAGCAACAGATTATATGTGATGAAGAAAGGCTTGAAAAATTGGATGATTTATAACTCTAACAGAGAAGGTTAAGGTGGGAATCTGAAAACCTTATCAAACTGTAGAGATTTAAAGCACAGAATGAGATCATTTCCCCCTTTGTGCCTCTGCCAAGTAATTGCTGTATCAATCCCAAACTAATCCCACTTCCCCATCCTTTCTCCATGTTCCTGTATCAATCACAAACTAATCCCACTTCCCCATCCTTTCTCCATGTTCCTGTATCAATCACAAACTAATCCCACTTCCCCATCCTTTCTCCATGTCCCTGTATCAATCCCAAACTAATTCCACTTCCCCACCCTTTCTCCATGTCTCTGTATTAATTCCAAACTAATCTCACTGCCCCGCTCTCTCCCCACAGCCCTGTATCAATCCCAAACTAATCCCACTGCCCCGCTCTCTCCTCATAGCCCTGTATCAATCCCAAACTAATCCCACTGCCCCAATCTCTCCCCATAGACCTGTATAAATCCGACTCTCTCTCCGGGGGGTCTCTCTCTCTCTCTCTCTCTCTCTCTCCGGGGTGCGTGTCTCTCACTCTCTCTCTCTCTCTCCGGGGGGGGTGT
The DNA here is from genome assembly GCA_030390025.1 of Squalus acanthias. NCBI lineage: Eukaryota > Metazoa > Chordata > Chondrichthyes > Squaliformes > Squalidae > Squalus > Squalus acanthias. The sequence continues at coordinate 124,074 of JASTWF010000589.1, forward strand.
CACTCTCTCTCGGGGGGGGGGGGGGGTGTCTCGCTCTCTCTCTCTCTCTCTCTCCGGGGGGTGTGTGTCTCTCTTTCTCTCGCTCTCTCTCCGGGGGGTGTCTCTCTCTCTCTCTCTCTCTCCAGGGTGTGTGTGTGTCTCTCTCTCTCTCTCTCTCTCTCCAGGGGGTGTGTGTGTGTCTCTCTCTCTCTCTCCGGGGGTGTGTGCCTCTCTCTCTCTCTCTCTCTCTCTCTCTCCGGGGGGTGTCTCTCTCTCTCTCTCTCTCTCTCTCCGGGGGGTGTCTCTCTCTCTCTCTCTCTCTCTCTCCAGGGGATGTCTCTCTCTCTCTCACTCTCTCTCTCTCCGGGGGGTTGTCTCTCTCTCTCTCTCTCTCTCTCCGAGGGTGTCTCTCACTCTCTCTCTCTCCGGGGGGTTGTCTCTCTCTCTCTCTCTCTCTCTCCGGGGGGTTGTCTCTCTTTCTCTCTCTCTCTCTCTCCGGGGGTGTCTCTCTCTCTCTCTCTCTCTCTCTCCGGGGGGTTGTCTCTCTCTCTCTCTCTCTCTCTCTCCGGGGGTGTCTCTCTCTCTCTCTCTCCGGGGTGTGTGTGTGTCTCTCTCTCTCTCTCTCTCCGTGGTGTGTGTGTGTCTCTCTCTCTCTTTCTCTCTCTCCGGGGGGTGTCTCTCTCTCTCTCTCTCTCTCCGGGGGGTGTCTCTCTCTCTCTCTCTCTCTTTCTCTCTCTCCGGGGGGTGTCTCTCTCTCTCTCTCTCTCTCTCTCTCTCCGGGGGGTGTCTCTCTCTCTCTCTCTCTTTCCGGGGTCGTCTCTTTCTCTCTCTCTCTCTGTCTCCGGGGTGTGTCTCTCTCTCTCTCTCTCCAGGGGGTGTCTCTCTCTCTCTCTCTCTCTTTCTCCGGGTGTGTGTGTCTCTCTCTCTCTCTCTCTCTCTCCGGGGGGTGTCTCTCTCTCTCTCTCTCTCTCTCTCCGGTGGGTGTGTCTCTCTCTCTCTCTCTCTCTCTCTCTCTCCGGTGGGTGTGTCTCTCTCTCTCTCTCTCTCTCTCTCTCTCACTCCGGGGGGTGTCTCTCTCTCTCTCTCTCTCTCTCTCCGGGGGGTGTCACTCTCTCTCTCTCTCTCTCTCTCTCTCCGGGGGGTGTCTCTCTCTCTTTCTCTCTCTCTGGGGGGTGTCTCTCTCTCTCTCTCTCTCTCCGGGGGATGTCTGTCTCTCTCTCTTTCCGGGGGGCGTCTCTCTCTCTCTCTCTCTCCGTGGTGTGTGTGTGTCTCTCTCTCTCTCTCTCTGTCTCCGGGGGATGTCTCTCTCTCTCTCTCTCACTCCGGGGGGGCGTCTCTCTCTCTCTCTCTCTCTCTCTCTCTCCGGGGGGTGTCTCTCTCTCTCTCTCTCTCTCCGGGGTGTTTCCCTCTCTCTCTCACTCTCTCTTCGGGGAGTGTGTCTCACTCTCTCTCTCTCTCTCTCTCTCCGGGGGTGTCTCTCTCTCTCTCTCTCTCTCCGGGGGATATGTGTGTGTCTCTCTCTCTCTCTCTCTCCGGGGGGTGTCTCTCTCTCTCTCTCTCTCTCTCTGGGGGGGTCTCTCTCTCTCTCCGGGGAATGAGTGTCTATCTCTCTCTCTCTCTCTCCGGGGGATGTCTCTCTCTCTCTCTTTCCGGGGGGCATCTCTTTCTCACTCTCTCTCTCTATCTCCGGGGGGTGTCTCTCTCTCTCTCTCTCTCTCCAGGGGGGTGTCTCTCCCTCACACTCTCTCTCTCCGGGGTGTGTCTCTCTCTCTCTCTCTCTCTCTCTCCGGGGGGTGTCTCTCTCTCTCTCTCTCCGGGGGGTGTGTGTGTCTCTCTCTCTCTCTCTCCGGGGGGTGTCTCTCTCTCTCTCTCTCTCTCTCTCCGGGGGGTGTCTCTCTCTCTCTCTCTCTCTCTCCAGGGTGTGTCTCTCTCTCTCTCTCTCTCTCTCTCTCTCTCTCCGGGGGGTGTCTCTCTCTCTCTCTCTCTCTCTCTCTCCAGGGTGTGTCTCTCTCTCTCTCTCTCTCTCTCTCTCTCTCCGGGGGGTGTGTGTCTCTCTCTCTCTCTCGCTCTCTCCGGGGGGTTTGTGTCTCTCTCTCTCTCTCTCTCTCTCCGGGGGGTGTCTCTCTCTCTCTCTCTCCGGGGGTGTCTCTCTCTCTCTCTCTCTCTCTCTCCGGGGTGTGTCTCTCTCTCTCTCTCTCTCTCTCTCTCCGGGGTGTGTCTCTCTCTCTCTCTCTCTCTCTCTCTCTCCGGGGTGTGTGTGTGTCTCTCTCTCTCTCTCTCTCTCTCTCCGGGGTGTGTGTGTGTGTCTCTCTCTCTCTCTCTCTCCGGGGTGTGTGTGTGTCTCTCTCTCTCTCTCTCTCTCTCTCTCCGGGGGTGTCTCTCTCTCTCTCTCTCTCTCTCTCCGGGGTGTGTCTCTCTCTCTCTCTCTCCGGGGTGTGTGTGTGTCTCTCTCTCTCTCTCTCTTTCTCTCTCTCTCTCCGGGGTGTGTGTGTGTCTCTCTCTCTCTCTCTCTCTCTCTCCGGGGGGTGTCTCTCTCTCTCTCTCCGGGGGGTGTCTCTCTCTCTCTCTCTCTCTCCGGGGGGTGTCTCTCTCTCTCTCTCTCCGGGGGGTGTCTCTCTCTCTCTCTCTCTCTCTCTCCGGGGGGGTCTCTCTCTCTCTCTCTCTCTCTCCGGGGGGTGTCTCTCTCTCTCTCTCTCCGGGGAGTGTCTCTCTCTCTCTCTCTCTCTCTCTCCGGGGTGTGTGTGTCTCTCTCTCTCTCCGGGGGGTGTCTCTCTCTCTCTCTCTCTCTCTCTCTCTCCGGGGGGTGTATCTCTCTCTCTCTCTCTCTCTCTCTCCGGGGTGTGTGTGTCTCTCTCTCTCTCTCCGGGGGGTGTCTCTCTCTCTCTCTCCAGGTGGTCTCTGTCTCTCTCTCTCTCTCCGGGGGGTGTCTCTCTCTCTCTCTCTCTCTCTCTCTCTCTCCGGGGTGTGTGTGTCTCTCTCTCTCTCTCCGGGGGGTGTCTCTCTCTCTCTCTCTCTCTCTCTCCGGGGGGTGTCTCTCTCTCTCTCTCTCCGAGGGGTGTCTCTCTCTCTCTCTCTCCGGGGTGTGTCTCTCTCTCTCTCTCTCTCTCTCTCCGGGGTGTGCGTCTCTCTCTCTCTCTCTCTCTCTCTCCGGGGGATGTCTGTCTCTCTCTCTTTCCGGGGGGTGTCTCTCTCTCTCTCTCTCTCTCTTTCTCTCACTCCGGGGGGGCGCCTCTCTCTCTCTCTCTCTCTCTCTCTCCGGGGTGTGTCTCTCTCTCTCTCTCTCTCTCCGGGGTGTGTCTCTCTCTCTCTCTCTCTCTCCGGGGGGTGTCTCTCTCTCTCTCTCTCTCCAGGGGGGTGTCTCTCCCTCACACTCTCTCTCTCCGGGGGGTGTCTCTCTCTCTCTCTCTCTCTCTCTCTCCGGGGGTGTCTCTCTCTCTCTCTCTCTCTCTCTCTCTCCGGGGGGTGTCTCTCTCTCACTCTCTCTCTCCGGCGGTGCCTCTCTCTTCTCACTCTCTTCTCTCACTCCGGGGCGTGATGTCACTCTCTCTCTCCTCTCTCGGGGGTTGTCTCTCTCTCTCTCTTTCTCTCTCTCACGGGGGGGTGCTCTCTCCTCTCTCTCTCTCCGGGGGTGTTCTCTCTCTCTCTCTTTTTCTCTCTCTCGGGGGGGGTTTGACTCTCTCTCTCTCTCCTCTCTCCTCCGAGGGTGTGTCTCTCTCTCTCTCTCTTATCTCCGGGGTGTGTGTGTCGCTCTCTCTCTTTTTCGGGGTGTGTCTCTCTCACTCTTTAACTCTCTCACCGGGGGGTTTGGGGTTTTTGTTCTCTCTCTCTCTCTCTCTCTCTCTCTCTCCGGGGGGGTGCTCTCTCTCTCTCTCCCTTCTCTCTCCGGGGGGAGTCTCTCTCTCTCTCTCTCTCTCTGGGGGGGTTGTCTCTCTCTCTCTCTCTCTCTCTCTCTCCGGGGGTGTCTCTCTCTCTCACTCCGGGGGGTGTCTCTCTCTCTCTCTCCGGGGGGGTGTCTCTCTCTCTCTCTCTCTCTCTCTCTCCGGGGTGTGTCTCTCTCTCTCTCTCTCCGGGGTGTTTCCCTCTCTCTCTCACTCTCTCTTCGGGGAGTGTGTCTCACTCTCTCTCTCTCTCTCCCTCTCTCCGGGGGGTGTCTCTCTCTCTCTCTCTCCGGGGAATGAGGGTCTATCTCTCTCTCTCTCTCTCTCTCTCTCTCCGGGGGGGGTGTCTCTCTCTCTCTCTCTCTCTCTCTCCGGGGGGTGTCTCTCTCTCTCTCTCTCTCCCTCTCCGGGGGGTGTCTCTCTCTCTCTCTCTCTCTGGGGCGTGTCTCTCTCTCTCTCTCTCTCTCTCTCCGGGGGGTGTGTGTCTCTCTCTCTCGCTCTCTCCGGGGGGTGTCTCTCTCTCTCTCTCTCCGGGGGGTGTCTCTCTCTCTCTCTCCGGAGTGTGTCTCTCTCTCTGTCTCTTTCTCCGGGATTTGTCTCTGTCTCTCTCTCTTTCTCTCTCTCCGGGCGCTGTCTCTCTCTCTGTCCGGGGGGTGTCTCTCTCTCTCTCTCTCTCTCTCTCTCTCTCCGGGGGGTGTCTCTCTCTCACTCTCCGGGGCTTGTCTCTCTCTCTCCCTCTCCGGGGGGTGTGTGTGTCTCTCTCTCTCTCTCTCTGTCTCTCTCTCTGGGTGGTGTCTCTCTCTCTCTCTCCAGGGAGTGTGTGTGTCTCTCTCTCTCTCCGGGGGGTGTCTCTCTCTCTCTCTCTCTCCGGGATTTGTCTCTGTCTCTCTCTCTTTCTCTCTCTCCGGGATTTGTCTCTGTCTCTCTCTCTTTCTCTCTCTCCGGGATTTGTCTCTGTCTCTCTCTCTCTCTCTCCCCGGGGGGTGTCTCTCTCTCTCTCTCTGGGGGTGTCTCTCTCTCTCTCTCTCTCTGGGGGTGTCTTTCTCTCTCTCTCTCTCTCCGGGGGGTGTCTCTCTCTCTCTCTCTCTCCAGGGAGTGTCTCTCTTTCTCTCTCTCTCCGGGGGGTGTCTCACTCTCTCTCTCTCTCTCTCGTGGTGTGTCTCTCTCTCTCTCTCCGGGGTTTGTCTCTCTCTCTCTCTCTCTCTCTCTCTCTCTCCGGGGGGTGTCTCTCTCTCTCTCTCTCTCTCTCTCTCCGGGGTGTGTGTCTCTCTCTCTCTCTCTCTCCGGGGTGTGTCTCTCTCTCTCTCTCTCTCCGAGGGGTGTCTCTCTCTCTCCGGGGGGTGTCTCTCTCTCTCTCTCTCTCTCTCCGGGGTGTGTCTCTCTCTCTCTCTCTCCGGGGGATGTCTCTCTCTCTCTCTCTCTCTCCAGGGGCTGTCTCCCTTTCTCTCTCTCTCCGGGGGATGTCTCTCTCTCTCTCTCTCTACGGGGGTTGTCTCTCTCTCTCTCTCTCTCTCTCCGGGGGTTGTCTCTCTCTCTCTCTCTCTCTACGGGGGTTGTCTCTCTCTCTCTCTCTCTCTCTACGTGGGTTGTCTCTCTCTCTCTCTCTCTCTGGGGGTTGTCTCTCTCTCTCTCTCTCTCTCCGGGGGGTGTCTCTCTCTCTCTCTCTCTCTGGGTGTGTCTCTCTCTCTCTCTCCGGGGGTTGTCTCTCTCTCTCTCCGGGGTGTCTCCCTCTCTCTCTCTCTCCAGGAGGTGTCTCTCTCTCTCTCTCCGGGGTGTGTCTCTCTCTCACTCTCTCTCTCTCTCTTCGGGTGTGTCTCTCTCTCTCTCGCCGGGGGGTGTCTCTCTCTCTATCTCTCTCTCTCTCCGGTGGGTGTATCCTTCTCTCTCTCTCTCCGGTGAGTGTGTCTCTGTCTCTCTCTCTCCGGGAGGTGTGTCTCACTCTCTCTCTCTCCGGGGGGTGTCTTTCTCTCTGTCTCTCTCTCCGGGGTGTGCCTCTCTCTCTCTCTCTCTCTCTCTGGGGGGTGTGTCTCTGTCTCTCTCTCTCCGGGGGGTGTGTGTCTCACTCTCTCTCTCTCCGGGGGGTGTCTTTCTCTCTGTCTCTCTCTCCGGGGTGTGTCTCTCTCTCTCTCTCTCTCTCAGGTGTGTGTGTCTCTCTCTCTTTCTCTCTCTCTCTCCGGGGGGTGTCTCTCTCTCTCTCAGGTGTGTGTGTCTCTCTCTCTCTCTATCTTTATCTCTCTCTCTCCGGGGTGTCTCTCTCTCTCTCTCCGGGGAGTGTGTCTCTCTCTCTCTCTCTCCGGGGGGTGTCTCTCTCTCTCTCTCTCTCTCTCTCTCCGGGGGGTGTCTCTCTCTCTCTCAGGTGTGTGTGTCTCTCTCTCTCTCTCTCTCTCTATCTTTATCTCTCTCTCTCCGGGGTGTCTCTCTCTCTCTCTCTCCCTCCGGGGAGTGTGTCTCTCTCTCTCTCTCTCCGGGGGGTGTCTCTCTCTCTCTCTCTCTCTCTCCGGGGGGTGTCTCTCTCTCTCTCTCTCTGGGGGGTGTCTTTCTCTCTCTCTCTCTCCGGGGGGTGTCTCTCTCTCTCTCTCTCTCCCCGGGGGGTGTCTCTCTCTCTCTCTCTCCGAAGGGGTGTCTCTCTCTCCCGGGGGGTGTCTCTCTCTCTCCGGGGGGCGTCTCTCTCTCTCTCTCTCTCCCCGGGGGGTGTCTCTCTCTCTCTCTCTGCGGGGGGTGTCTCTCTCTCTCCGGGGGTTGTCTCTCTCTCTCCGGGGAGTGTCTCTCTCTCTCTCTCTCTGCGGGGGGTGTCTCTCTCTCTCCGGGGGGTGTCTCTCTCTCTCCGGGGGGCGTCTCTCTCTCTCTCTCTCTCCCCGGGGGGTGTCTCTCTCTCTCTCTCTGCGGGGGGTGTCTCTCTCTCTCCGGGGGTTGTCTCTCTCTCTCCGGGGAGTGTCTCTCTCTCTCTCTCTCTCTGCGGGGGGTGTCTCTCTCTCTCCGGGGGCTGTCTCTCTCTCTCTCTCTGCGGGGGGTATCTCTCTCTCTCCGGGGGGTGTCTCTCTCTCTCCGGGGGGTGTCTCTCTCTCTCTCTCTCCGGGGGGTGTCTCTCTCTCTCTCTCCCGGGGGGTGTCTCTCTCTCCCCGGGGGTTGTCTCTCTCTCTCTCTCTCCGGGGGTTGTCTCTCTCTCTCTCTCTCTGTCTCTCTCTCTGGGTGGTGTCTCTCTCTCTCTCTCTCTCTCTCCGAGGGTGTCTCTCTGTCTCTCTCTCTCCGGGGGCTGTCTCTCTCTCTCTCTCTCTCTCTCCCCGAGGGGTGTCTCTCTCTCTCTCTCTCTCTCTCCGGGATTTGTCTCTGTCTCTCTCTCTTTCTCTCTCTCCGGGATTTGTCTGTCTCTCTCTCTTTCTCTCTCTCCGGGATTTGTCTCTGTCTCTCTCTCTTTCTCTCTCTCCGGGGGTGTCTCTCTCTCTCTCCGGGGGGTGTCTCTCTCTCTCTCTCTCTCTCCGGGGTGTGTGTCTCTCTCTCTCTCTCTCCAGGGTGTGTCTTTCTCTCTCTATCTCCCCGGGGGGTGTCTCTCTCTCTCACTCTCCGGGGCTTGTCTCTTTCTCTCTCTCTCTCTGGGGGTGTCTTTCTCTCTCTCTCTCTCCGGGGGGTGTCTCTCTCCCTCTCTCTCTCCCCGGGGGGTGTCTCTCTCTCTCACTCTCTGGGGGTGTCTCTCTCTCTCTCTCTCTGGGGGTGTCTTTCTCTCTCTCTCTCTCTGGGGGTGTCTTTCTCTCTCTCTCTCTCCAGGGGGTGTCTCTCTTTCTCTCTCTCTCCGGGGTGTCTCTCTCTCTCTCAGGGGTGTCTCTCTCTCTCTCAGGGGTGTGTGTCTCACTCTCTCTCTCTCTCCCGGGGGGTGTCTCTCTCTATCTCTCTCCAGGGGTTGTCTCTCTCTCTCTCTCTCTGGGGGTGTCTCTCTCTCTCTCTCTCTCTGGGGGTGTCTTTCTCTCTCTCTCTCTCCGGGGGGTGTCTCTCTTTCTCTCTCTCTCCGGGGTGTCTCTCTCTCTCTCAGGGGTGTCTCTCTCTCTCTCAGGGGTGTGTGTCTCACTCTCTCTCTCACTCCGGGTGGTGTCTCTCTCTCTCTCGCGGTGTGTCTCTCTCTCTCTCTCCGGGGTTTGTCTCGCTCTCTCTCTCTCTCTCTCCGGGGTGTCTCTCTCTCTCTCACTCCGGGTGGTGTCTCTCTCTCTCTCGCGGTGTGTCTCTCTCTCTCTCTCTCTCTCTCCGGGGTTTGTCTCGCTCTCTCTCTCTCTCTCCGGGGTGTCTTTCTCTCTCACTCTCTCTCTCTCTGGGTGGTGTCTCTCTCTCTCTCTGGGGTGTGTCTCTCTCTCTCTCTCCGGGGGGTGTGTGTCTCTCTCTCTCTCTCACCGCGGGTGTCTCTCTCACTCACTCACTCACTCTCTCTCTCTCGGGGGGGGGGGGGGTGTCTCTCTCTCTCTCTCTCTCCGGGGGTTGTCTCTCTCTCTCTCTCTCTCTCCGGGATTTGTCTCTGTCTCTCTCTCTTTCTCTCTCTCCGGGATTTGTCTCTGTCTCTCTCTCTTTCTCTCTCTCCGGGGGTGTCTCTCTCTCTCTCCGGGGGGTGTCTTTCTCTCTTTCTCTCTCCGGGGGTTATCTCTCTCTCTCTCTCTGGGGGTGTCTTTCTCTCTCTCTCTCCAGGGGGTGTCTCTCTTTCTCTCTCTCTGGGGGTGCCTTTCTCTCTGTCTCTCCGGGGGGTGTCTCTCTCTCTCTCTCTCTCTCCGGGGGGTGTCTCTCTCTCTCTCTCTCTCTCCGGGGGGTGTCTCTCTTTCTCTCTCTCTCTCCGGGGGGTGTCTCTCTTTCTCTCTCTCTCCGGGGTGTCTCTCTCTCTCTCAGGGGTGTCTCTCTCTCTCTCAGGGGTGTGTGTCTCACTCTCTCTCTCTCTCTTTCTCTCTCTCTCGCTTTCTCTCTCTCTCTCCGGGGGGTGTCTCTCTCTCTCTCTCTGGGTGTGTGTGTCTCTCTCTCTCCGGGGGTTGTCTCTCTCTCTCTCTCTCTGGGTGTGTCTCTCTCTCTCTCTCCGGGGTGTCTCTCTCTCTCTCCGGGGTGTCTCTTTCTCTCTCTCTCTCGGGGGGGTGTCTCTCTCTCTCTCTCTCTCCGGGGGCTGTCTCTCTCTCTCTCTTCGGGGGTGTCTCTCTCTCTCTCTCTCCGGGGGGTGTCTCTCTCTCTCTCTCTCTCCGGGGGGTGTCTCTCTCTCTCTCCGGGGTGTGTCTCTCTCTCTCCGGTGTCTCTCTCTCTCTCAGGGGTGTGTCTCTCTCACTCTCTCTCTCTCCGGGGTGTCTCTCTCTCTCCGGTGTGTCTCTCTCTCTCCGGGGTGTCTCTCTCTCTCTCAGGGGTGTGTCTCTCTCACTCTCTCTCTCTCCGGGGGGTGTCTTTCTCTCTGTCTCTCTCTCCGGGGTGTGTGTCTCTCTCTCTCTCTCTCTCTCTCTGGGGGGTGTGTCTCTGTCTCTCTCTCTCCGTGAGGGGTGTCTCTCTCTCTCTCTCTCTCTCCGGGAGGTGTGTCTCTCTCTCTCTCTCCGGGGGATGTGTTTTTCTCGCTCTCTCTCCGGGTTGTAATTGATCTGTTTGATGCTCTGCAGGACCATTACAAGGAATCTTACCTGGAGAATGTTGCGGAGGATTTGACCCAACAACGCGACCGCCCTGCCTTCGCTGCCACGCTGTGCCCAGGTGCCGGTCCTCAGTCTGACTCACAGAACGGCGCGATGCCCATCAGGACCCAACTGTGCCAACTCCTCTAGCCCCTCACAATACTTTAAGAGTTTCTGTCTTTGAATGTCATAGATTGTACAATCTGTTTTTTAGACAGGGTGTTGGTTGATTTCTCAGATATTGGAGGCCTGGCTTTCCCCTGGAGTTACTTTGTGCCCTGGCAGTATCTCAGGCTGTGTGTTCTCGGGCTTCAGAGACTCCCATGGGCAGGTTGACGCACTTGGTGTCACAGCATCTCACTTACAGCTCGCTCTGGACAATCTGGCTTCTCTTTCTCGCTGTATTGGGATTCAGGAGCCCCCCCAACCCCGGGGATGTCGAAGTGCTTTACAGCCAATGAAGTATTTTTGGAGTGTAGTCACTGTTGTAAAGTGGGAAACGTGGCAGCCAATTTGCGCACAGCAAGCTCCCACAAACAGCAATGTGATGATGACCAGATAATCTGTTTTAGTGATGTTGGTTGAGGGATAAATATTGGCCAGGACACCGGGGAGATCTCCCCTGCTCTTCTTCAAAATAGTGCCCTGGGATCTTTTCCATCCACCTGAGAGAGCAGACATCGGTTTAACATCTCATCCAAAAGACGGGACCTCAGACAGTGCAGCACTCCCTCAGCACTGCACTGCAGTGTCAGCCTAGATTTTGTGCTCAAGTTCCTGGAGTGGGACTTGAACCCATAACCTTCTGACTCCGAGGCGAGAGTGCTGCCCACTGAGCCACAGCTGACAGCTACTCCCGGTGTTTGTAAGGAGCAGAAAGCAGTCAGCCTTTTATTACGGTTAGGTTTGCTTTATTTTGAATCGTACAGTCGCACGAGTGGTGTTATGATTTTAGTGAGTTACCCACTTATTCTGGGGATGGTCCCACGTTCCACTGGGCCCTTCTGCTCCCTGTTAGTTTCCTCACTTGTGTCCTGTGCAGGCTCTGGGCACTGAATAATTCCCATGCGGCAACCATCAGTTGCAGAGTCTGAAGTAACCGTCTACGCTCTGGAAGGCATTCGAGATATCTTGTGCTGTTTGCTGAAAGGAGTCCATGCTCTCCCATTCCACACCAGGTAACAATGTGTAGGCCAAATCATTCACAATCTACAGGAGAGTCAAGTTATTATTTATTGTACAAAAAGAATATTGGGCAGTCTTCAAATCGAGTCTCAATCTTCAACCCCTTCTCCAATTCATTCTTTGCTAAGTCTCACAAATATGGACCTCCTCGCCTCTATCAATCTGCCCTCCTTCCTCAATCTAGTCATAGAGTCATAGAGTTATACAGCACAGAAAGAGGCCCTTCGGCCCATCGTGTCCGCACCGGCCATCAAGCCCTGTCTATTCTAATTCCATTTTCCAGCACTTGGTCCTTAGCCTTGTATGGTGTTTCAAGTGCTCATCTAAATGCTTCTTGAATGTTGTGAGGGTTCCTGCCTCTACCACCCTTTCAGGCAATGAGTTCCAGATTCCAACCACCCTCTGGGTGAAAAAGTTTTCCCTCAAATCCCCTCTAAACCTCCTGCCCCTTACCTTGAAACTATGCCCTCTGGTTATTGACCCCTCTACTAAGGGGGAAAAGTTCCTTTCTATCTACCCTATCCATGCCCCTCATAATTTTGTACACCTCAATCAGGTCCCTCCTCAGCCTTCTCTGCTCTAAGGAAAACAACCCCAGCCTGTCCAGTCTCTCTTCATAGCTGAAGCGCTGCAGCCCAGGTAACATCCTGGTGAATCTCCTCTGCACCCTCTCCAATGCAATCACATCCTTCCTATAGCGTGGCGACCAGAACTGCACACAGTATTCCAGCTGTGGCCTAACTAGCGTTATGTACAGCTCCATCATAACCTCCCTGCTCTTATATACTATGCCTCGGCTAACGAAGGCAAGTATCCCATATGCCTTTTTAACCACCTTATCTACCTGTCCTGCTGCCTACATGCACACCAAGGTCCCTCTGATCCTCTGTTCTTCCTCGGGTCCTACCATTCATTGTGTATTCCCTTGCCTTGTTAGGCCTCCCAAAATGCATCACCTCACACTTTTCAGGGTTAAATTCTATTTGCCACTGTTCTGCCCATCTGACCAACCCGTCTATATCGTCCTGTAGCCTGAGGCTTCCCTCCTCGCTATTTACCACCCCACCAATTTTCGTGTCATCTGCGAACTTACTGATCATACCTCCTACATTCATATCTAAATCATTAATGTACACTACAAACAGCAAAGGACCCAGCACCGATCCCTGCGGTACACCACTGGACACAGGCTTCCAGTCACAAAAACAACCTTCGACCATCACCCTCTGCCTCCTGCCACTAAGCCAATTTTGGATCCAATGTGCCAAGTTGCCCTGGATCCCATGGGCTCTTACCTTCTTGACCAGTCTCCCATGCAGGACTTTGTCAAAAGCCTTACTGAAGTCCATGTAGACCACATCAACTGCACTACCCTCATCCACACACCTAGTCACCCCCTCGAAAAATTCAATCAAATTGGTCAGACATGATCTCCCCCTGACAAAGCCATGCTGACTATCCTTGATTAATCCTTGCCTCTCCAAGTGGAGACTGATTCTGTCCCTCAGAATTTTTTCCAATAATTTCCCTACCACTGATGTTAGGCTCACTGGCCTGTAATTCCCTGGTTTATCCCTACTACCCTTCTTGAATAATGGTACTACGTTAGCTGTTCTCCAGTCCTCTGGCACCTCCCCTGTGGCCAGAGAGGTTCTGAAAATTTGTGTCAGAGCCCCTGCAATCTCCTCCCTTGCCTTACACAGCAGCCTGGGATACATCTTGTCTGGGCCTGTGGATTTATCCACTTTTAAGCCCGCTAAAACCGCTAGTACCTCCTCCCTCTCAATTCTAATTTGTTCAAGTATATCACAATCCCTCTGCCTGATTTCTATGCCTACATCATCCTTCTCCATAGTGAACACAAATGCAAAATATTCATTTAAAACCCCACCTACATCTTCTGGCTCTACACACAGATTGCCACTTTGGTCCCTAATGGGCCCTACTCTTTCCCTGGTTATCCTCTTGCCCTTAATATACTTATAAAACACCTTGGGATTTTCCTTTATTTTGCCCGCCAGTGTTATTTCATGCCCCCTCTTCGCTCTCCTAATTTCTTTTTTAAGTACCCCCCTGCACTTTCTATACTCCTCTAGGGCTTCCACTGTTTTTAGTCCTTTGTATCTGCCAAAAGCCTCCCTTTTTTTCCTAATCCATTCTCGTATATCCCTTGACATCCAGGGTTCCCTGGGCTTGTTGGTCCCACCCTTGACCTTTACGGGAACATGTTGCCGTTGTACTCTCTCTATTTCCTTTCTGAAAGACTCCCACTGCTCTGATGTGGATTTTCCTACAAGTAGCTGATCCCAGTCCACTTTGGCCAGATCCTGCCTTATCATATTAAAATCGGCCTTTCCCCAATTTAGAACCTTTATTTCCGGTCCATCTTTGTCCTTTTCCATGACTACCTTAAATCTCACCGAATTATGGTCACTGTCACCAAAATGCTCTCCTACTAACACTTCTACCACTTGCCCGGCTACATTCCCTAGAATTAGGTCCAGTACCGCCCCCTCTCTTGTAGGACTTTCTACATGCTGGCTTAAAAAGCTCTCCTGGATGCACTTTAAGAATTCCGCACCCTCTAAGCCTTTCACACTCTGACTATCCCAGTTAATATTGGGGAAGTTGAAATCCCCTACTATTATTACCCTATTATTTCTACACTTCTCTGAAATTTGCCTACATATCTGTTCCTCTATCTCCCCCTGACTGTTTGGGGGCCTATAGTACACTCCCAGCAAAGTGCTTGCCCCCTTTTTGTTTTTAAGTTCTACCCATATGGCCTCATTAGAGGAACCTGCTAAGATATCATCCCTCCTTACAACAGTAATTGACTCCTTGATCAATATTGCGACACCCCCTCCTCTTTTACACCCACCTCTGTCTCGCCTGAAGATTCTATACCCCGGAATATTGAGCTGCTAGTCCTGCCCCTCCCTCAACCATGTCGCTGTGATCGCAACAATATCATACTCCCATGTGTTCATCAACACCTTCAATTCATCTGCCTTACACGCAAGACTCCTTGCATTAAAATAAATGCCATCCAGCCTTGCCATACTCCCTTGTGCCGTTACATATTTGCTCTGCCTTCCAGGCTGACTTGTTTTTTCCTCTATATTTGGCTGTGCATCACCCCCTACTATAGCTCCACTCGGTATTGCATCCCCCTGCCAAGTTAGTTTAAATCCCCCCCAACAGTACTAGCAAACCTCCCCGCAAGGATGTTGGTCCCGTTCCGGTTCAGGTGCAACCCATCCGACTTGTACAGGTCCCACCTTCCCCAGAAGCAGACCCAGTGATCCAGGAAACTAAAGCCCTCCCTCCTGCACCAACTCTTTAGCCACGCATTCATCTGCTCTATCCTCCTATTCCTATACTCACTGGCACGTGGCACCGGGAGTAATCCAGAGATTACAACCTTTGAGGTCCTGCTTTTTAATCTGCTACCTAGCTCCCTAGATTCTTGTTGCAGGACCTCATCCCTCTTTCTACCCATGTCGTTGGTACCAATGTGAACCACGACCTCTGACTGTTCGCCCTCCCCCTTCAGAATGCCCTACTGCCTGACTATCACCTAATCCCTGATTTACATCACCTCTCCCGCTTCTTTCAGCTCAGTGTCTCCTGGTCTCTCGGGCCCAGTTCGTGCGAGTTTGTCTCTCGGGGTGGTATGCAGAAGGTTTTGATCTTTGATATTTTGTGCAATTTCTGGCATTTTGTAGCTGCCTGTAACTCTGTCTTTCAAACAAAACCCTGTGTTGGGTTGTCAGGATCCTCACTCCTTCACCTCAATAAGGACCAGGAGATATAGAGACATCTCATTAATACTCTTTACTAACAAATAAACTCAAACATCCCAATACGTGCAGTGCTGACGGGATTGCCGGGAGTCTATTCACAGAATACTCATCAGGGCTGGTGAGCTGCTTCTCTGCACATAAGAACATAAGAAATAGGAGCAGGAGTCGGCCATTCGGCCCCTCGAGCCTTCTCCGCCATTCAATAAGATCATGGCTGATCTTCTACCTCAACTCCACTTTGCTGAACTATCCCCATATCCCTTGATTCCCTTAATATCCAAAAATCGATCTATCTCAGCCTTGAATATACGCAATGACTGAGCATCCACAGCTCTCTGGGGTAGAGGATTCCAAAGATTCACAACCCTCAGTGAAGAAATTCCTCCTCATCTCAGTCCTAAATGGGCTACCCGTTATCCTGAGACTGCAGCCCCCTAGTCCTAGACTCTCCAGCCGGGGGATACATCCTCCCAGCATCTACTCTGTCAATCCCTCAAAGAATCTTATATGTTTGAATGAGATCACCTCTCATTCTTCTAAACTCCAGAGAGTATCGGCTCAATCTCTCCTCATAGGACAACCCTCTCACCCCAGGAATCAATCTAGTGAACTTTCGTTGCACCGCCTCTAAGGCAAGTATGTCCTTCCTCAGATAAAGAGACCGAAACTGTGCACAGTACTCCAGGTGTGGTCTCACCAAAGCCCTGTACAATTGTAACAAGACTTCCTTACTCTTGTACTCCAACCCCCTTGCAATAAAGGCTAACATACCATTTGCCTTCCTAATTGCTTGCTGTACCTGTATGCTAACTCTGTGTTTCCTGTACAAGGACACCGACATTGCTCTGAATACCAACATTTACGAGACTCTCACCTTTTAAAAAATATTGTTTTTCTTTTTTTCCTACCAAAGTGAATAACCCCACATTTCCCTACATTATACACCATCTGCCACCTTATTACCCACTCACTTAACCTGTCTGTATTCCTTTGCAGGCTCTTTGTATCCTCCTCACAGCTTACTTTCCCACCTAGCTTTGTATCGTCAGCAAACTTGGATACATTGCACTCGGTCACTTCATCGAAGTCATTATCTGTGCTACTATTTTAAAACATGTAAACTGAGTTACAGTTAAATTACAACCACTGCTTCAGTGGATCTCAGTCCCAGACACAAGAGGAACAGTCAGCGGCTCCCAGTCCCAGACACAAGGGGAACAGTCAGTGGCTCCTAGTCCCAGACACAGAGGAATCCTCCACGGCTCCCAGTCACAGACACTGGGGAACCCTCCACGGCTCCCAGTCCCAGACACGAGGAATCCTCCACGGCTCCCAGTCCCAGACACTGGGGAATCCTCCACGGCTCCCAGTCCCAGACACTGGGGAATCCTCCACGGCTCCCAGTCCCAGACACGAGGAATCCTCCACGGCTCCCAGTCCCAGACACGAGGAATCCTCCACGGCTCCCAGTCCCAGACACGAGGAATCCTCCACGGCTCCCAGTCCCAGACACGAGGAATCCTCCACAGCTCCCAGTCCCAGACACAGAGGTATCCTCCACAGCTCCCAGTCCCAGACACAGAGGAATCCTCCACAGCTCCCAGTCCCAGACACAAGGAATCCTCCATGGCTCCCAGTCCCAGACATAGAGGAATCCTCCATGGCTCCCAGTCCCAGACACGAGGAATCCTCCATGGCTCCCAGTCCCAGACACGAGGAATCCTCCATGGCTCCCAGTCCCAGACACAGAGGAATCCTCCACAGCTCCCAGTCCCAGACACGAGGAATCCTCCACGGCTCCCAGTCCCAGACACGAGGAATCCTCCATAGCTCCCAGTCCCAGACACGAGGAATCCTCCATGGCTCCCAGTCCCAGACACGAGGAATCCTCCACGGCTCCCAGTCCCAGACACAGAGGAATCCTCCATGGCTCCCAGTCCCAGACACAGAGGAATCCTCCACGGCTCCCAGTCCCAGACACTGGGGAATCCTCCACAGCTCTCAGTCCCAGACACTGGGGAATCCTCCACGGCTCCCAGTCCCAGACACTGGGGAATCCTCCACAGCTCCCAGTCCCAGATACTGGAGAATCCTCCACAGCTCCCAGTCCCAGATACTGGAGAATCCTCCACAGCTCCCAGTCCCAGACATGGAGGAACAGTCATTGGCTCCCAGTCCCAAACATGGGAACCCTCCATGGCTCCCAGTCCCAAACATAAGAATATAAGAAATAGGAGCAGGAGTCGGCCATTCAGCCCCTCGAGCCTGCTCTGCCATTCAATAAGATCATGGCTGACCTTCTACCTCAACTCCACTTTCCTGCCCTATCCCCGTATCCCTTGATTCCCTTAATATCCAAAAATCTATCGATCTCTGCCTTGAATATACTCAATGACTGAGCCTCCACAGCCCTCTGGGGTAGAGAATTCCAAAGATTCACCACCCTCTGAGTGAAGAAATGTCTCCTCATCTCAGTCCTAAATGGCCGACCCCATATTCTGAGACTGTGACTCCTGGTTCTAGACTCCCCAGCCAGGGGAAACATCCTCCCTGCATTTACCCTGTCAAGCCCTGTAAGAATTTTGTATGTTTCAATGAGAGCACCTCTCATTCTTCTAAACTCTAGAGAATATAGGCCTAGTCTACTCAATCTCTCCTCATAGGACAATCCCCCCATCCCAGGAACCAGTCTGGTGAACCTTCGTTGCACTCCCTCTATGGCAAGTATATCCTTCCTTAGGTAAGGAGACCAACACTGTACACAATATTCCAGGTGTGGTTTCACCAGGGCCCTATATAATTGCAGTAAGATGTCTTCAGTCTTATAATCAAATCCTCTTGTAATAAAGGCCAACATACCATTTGCTTTCCTAATTGCTTGCTGTACCTGCATGTTAACTTTCAGTGATTCGTGTGCAAGAACACCCAGGTCACTCTGAACACCAACATTTCCCAATCTCTCACCATTTAAAAAATACTCTGCTTTTCTATTTTTCCTACCAAAGCGGATAACTTCACATTTCTCCACATTATATTCCATATCTTGCCCACTCACTTAGCCTGTCTTTATCCCCTTGAAGCTTCTTTGCATCCTCCTCACAACTTACATTCCCACCTAGCTTTGTATCATCAGCAAACTTGGATATATTACATTTGGTCCCCTCATCCAAATCATTGATATAGATTGTAAATAACTGAGGCCCAAGCACTGATCCTCGCGGTACCCCACTAGTTACAGCCTGCCAACCTGAAAATGACCCGTTTATTCCTACTCTCTGTTTTCTGTCCGTCAACCAATCCTCAATCCATGCTAGTATATTACCCCCAATCCCATGAGCGCTAATTTTGTTTAATAACCTCTTGTGTGGCACCTTATCGAATGCCTTCTGAAAATCCAAATACACCACATCCATTGGTTCCCCATTATCTATTCTGCTAGTTACAACCTCAAAAAGCTCTAACAGATTCATCAAACATGATTTCCCTTTCATAAATCCGTGTTGACTCTGCCTAATCCTATTATTATTTTCTAAGTGCCCTGTTACCGCGTCCTTAATAATAGATTCTAGCATTTTCCCTACTACTGATGTCAGGCTAACTGGTCTGTAGTTCCCCATTTTCTCTCTCCCTCCTTTCTTAAATAATGGGGTTACATTTGCTACCTTCCAATCTGTGGGAACTGTTCTAGAATCTATGAAATTTTGGAAGATGACAACCAATGCATCCACTATCTGTATAGCCACCTCTTTCAAAACCCTAGGATGTAGGGTCCAGGGGATTTATCGGCTTTCAGTCCATTTAATTTCTCCAGTACTACTTTTTTACGAATACTAATTTCTTTCAGTTCCTCATTCTCACTAGACCCTTGGTTCTCCACTATTTCCGGGAGCTTTTTTGCGTATTCTTCTGTGAAGACAGACACAAAGTATTTGTTTAATTTCTCTGCCATTTCCTTATTCCCCATTATAATTTCTCCTGTCTCAGCCTGTAAGGGACCCACATTTACTTTCTCTAATCATTTCCTTTTTACATACCTATAGAAGCTTTTACAGTCTGTTTTTATGTCTCTCGCTAGTTTACTCTCATATTCTATTTTCCCTTTCTTTATCAATTTCTTGGTCTTCCTTTGCTGAATTCTAAAATCCTCCCAATCCTCAGGCTTACTACTCTTTTTGGCAACATTATAAGCCTCTTCCTTTGATCTAATACTATCTTTAACTTTTCTTGTTAGCCACGGTTGGACCACTTTTCCTGTGGGGTTTTTGTGCCTTAAAGGAATGTATATTTGTTGTAAATTATGTATTAATTCTTCAAATGTTAATCATTGCTTGTCTACCATCATGCCTTTTAATGTAGTTTCCCAATCTACCTTTGCCAACTAGCCCCTCATACCTATGTAGTTTGCTTTGTTTAGATTTAAGACCCTAGTTTCGGATTTAACTGTATCACTTTCGAACTTAATATAAAATTCTATCATATTATGGTCACACTTCCCTAAAGGCCCCTTTACAGCAAGGTTATTAATTAACCCTTTCTCATTGAACAATACTAGATCTAAAATAACCTGTTCCCTAGTTGGTTCCTCAACATACTGATCTAGAAAACTATGAACCGAATTTTGCGACCCCTATGGGTGCGTACGAGGTGTGTACGCACCCACAGGGGCCGCGTAAATACCGGGTTTAGGCATGCGAAGCACGTGCGCTAAAACCCAGCACTTGTGAACAGATCGCACGCATCCTCGGGAGATGGGCTTTTTGCACAACTTCCGCCCGCTGAAAGCATGTCAAATTCTTATGCCTGGTAAAAGCATGGGTAAGGCCTGCTTTTACCAGCATAAGAGTTTTAAAAAATAGAAAAATAAAATTTGATCACTAATTTATGAATTAAAAATACTCTTAAAAAAATTAAGTTTATTTTTAGCCCCATAAAAACATTTCATTCTTTTTTTCAAAAAATAATATTTAATTAAATGTAATTTTAATTAATTTTAAATATATAATGTTTTTTTTTTAAATTATTGTTTTTAAATGTGATCCCAATTCATACTTATGACAGTTCTGTGCATACGGATCTGTCAAAAGTATGAAGAGGGATTCCCTTCTTTCATTGGTTCCCCACGTGATCCCAGGGGCGCTTGCGAACCACATGTGCCCCTGGGATACCTGGGCCTCTGCGCATTTCGAAGAGCAGAGTCCCAGGATCGCAAGCCTCAGGATCTACGGAACCAGCAGGTAAGTTCGTAGATTTTTTTCCGATCGGAGGCATCGCCCGCAGCAAGCGTCCGATCGGAAATTCAGGGCCTATCTTGCATACATTCCATGAATTCGTCCTCCACACTATTACTGCAAATTGGGTTTGCCCAGTCTATATGTAGATTAAAGTCCCCCATGATCATTGGATTACCCTTGTTACATGCACCTCTAATTTCCTGATTTATACTCAGCCCTACATTACAACTACTGTTTGGGGGCCTATAAACAACTCCCACCAAGGTTTTCTGCCCCTTGCTGTTTCTTAGCTCCACCCAAACTGATTCTATTTCTTGATTTTCAGAGCTAAGATCCTTTCTCTGTGCTGTCTTTATCCCATCCTTTATTATCAGGGCTACCCCTCCTCCTTTTCCATTTTGCCTATCTCTTCTAAAAGTTAAGTATCCTGGAATATTTAGTTCCCAACCTTGGTCACTTTGGAATATCTGCGCTATTAATTCATCTATTTTGTTGCGAATGCTTCGTGCATTCAAATAAAGTGTCAACTGTGGCTCAGTTGGTAGCACTCTCGCCTCTGAGTCAGAAAGTTGTGGGTTCAAGTCCCACTCCAGGGACTTGAGCACATAAATCTAGGCTGACACTCCAGAGCAGTGCTGAGGGAGTGCTGCACTGTCAGAGGTGCCATCTTTCAGATGAGACGTTAAACCGAGGCTCTGTCTGCGCTCTCAGTTGGACATAAAAGATCCCATGGCACTTTTTCAAAGAAGAGCAGGGGAGTTATCTGGCCAATATTTATCCCTCAACCAACATAACAAAAACAGATTATCTGGTCACTATCACATTGCTGTTTGTGGGAGCTTGCTGTGCGTGAATTGGCTGCCACGTTTCCCACATTACAACAGTGACTCCACTTCAAAAAGTACTTCATTGGCTGTAAAGCGCTTTGAGACGTCCGGTGGCTGTGAAAAGACGCTATAGAAATGTAAGTCTTTCTTTTATAGTGCCTTTAACTTTGACTTTTTTTCTATTTTTCCCTGATGTCACCTCAGTCACTGATGCCCTGTTACCTTTGTTACTCTCTCTGTCCCTTCCTGACCCACTCTGCTTATTTTTACCCTAAACTCTGCTCTGCTCTAGAGCCTTACCATTTCTCTTGCTGCTTTTAAATTTACGCGTTGCTGAATCCTCCCGCTCCCCCCCCCGCCTTCATTAGTTTAAAGCCCTGTCCTACTGCCCTAGTTATTTGATTCGCCAGGACACTGGTTCCAGCCTGGTTTAAGTGGAGCCCGTCCCAACAAAACAGCTCCTTCTTTCCCCAGTACTGGTGCCAGTGCCCCAGGAAGCAAAACCCCTTCCTCCCACACCACTCTTTGAGCCACGCATTTAACCTTCTAATCTGCTTATTCCTATGCCAATTGGCGCTTGGCTCAGGTAACAATCCAGAGATTATTACCTTTGAGGGTCAGTCACGGGAATCCTCCACGACTCCCAGTCCCAGACACTGGGGAATCCTCCACAGCTCCCAGTCCCAGACACGAGGAATCCTCCACGGCTCCCAGTCCCAGACACAGAGGAATCCTCCACGGCTCCCAGTCCCAGACACAGAGGAATCCTCCATGGCTCCCAGACATAGAGGAATCCTCCACGGCTCCCAGTCCCAGGCACTGGGGAATCCTCCACGGCTTCCAGTCCCAGACATAGAGGAATCCTCCACGGCTCCCAGTCCCAGACACTAGGGAACCCTCCACGGCTCACAGTCCCAGACACAGGGGAACCCTCCACGACTCCCAGTCCCAGAAACAGAGGAATCCTCCACGACTCCCAGTCCCAGACACAGAGGACGACTCCCTGTCCCAGACACAGAGGACGACTCCCAGTCCCAGACACAGAGGACGACTCCCAGTCCCAGACACAGAGGACGACTCCCAGTCCCAGACACAGAGGACGACTCCCAGTCCCAGACACAGAGGACGACTCCCAGTCCCAGACACAGAGGACGACTCCCAGTCCCAGACATGGAGGTATCCTTCACGGCTCCCAGTCCCAGACATGGAGGAACAGTCAGCCCCTTCATCCCATTTTGTTTTTCTCGATGAATTCCGCCCACTCTAATCTGGGCCTTTCAGTGGAAACAGGAAAAATTCAGGTTCTGCCCACTGATTGACAATCACAGAGCAGCACTTCTGGGAGTGATGGACACGTTCTTTCCTGTACATCTCTGGTCGTGAAAACGGGGAGAATATCAGGCAAAAATATCAGACAAAACCTTGAACAACAAACAGAGATTAAGTCAATTCTACAGTTCACAAGAGAAATACAAATGAGGAAGGCCATTCAACGCATCTTCCAGTAGAAACATAGAAAACTAGGAGCAGGAGTAGGCCCTTCGGCCCTTCCCAGCTGCTCCGCCATTCAATATGATCATGGCTGATCCTCTATCTCAATACCATATTCCCGCTCTCTCCCCATACCCCTTGACGCCTTTTGTGTCTAGAAGTCTATCTCCTTCTTTAATATATTCAGTGACTTGGCCTCCACAGCCTTCTGTGGTGTAGAATTCCATAGGTTCACCACCCTCTGAGTGAAGACATTTCTCCTCATCTCAGTCCTAAATGTCCTACCCTGTATCCTGAGACTGTGACCCCTCGTTCTAGAGCCCCCAGCCAGGGGAAACATCCTCCCTGCATCCAGTCTGTCTAGCCCTGTCAGAATTTTATACATTTCAATGAGATTCCCTCTCATTCTTCTAAACTCTAGTGAATACAGGCCTAGTCGACCCAATCTCTCCTCATAAGACAGTCCTGCCATCCCAGGAATCAGTCTGGTGAACCTTCACTGCACTCCCTCAATGGCAAGTATATCCTTTCTTAGCTAAGGAGACCAAAACTGCACACAATACTCCAGGTGTGGTCTCACCAAGGCCCTGTATAACTGTAGTAAGACATCCTTGCAATGAAGGCCAACATACCATTTGCCTTCCTAACTGCTTGCTGCACCTGCATGTTTGCTTTCAGTGACTGGTGTACAAGGACACCCAGGTCCCTCTGTACATCAACATTTCCCAATCTAGCACCATTTAAATAATACTCTGCCTTTCTGTTTTTCCTACCGAAGTGGATAACTTCACATTTATCCACGTTACACTGCATCTGCCATGTATTTACCCACTCACTCAACTTGCCTAAATCGCCTTGAAGCCTCTTTGCATCCTCCTCACAACTCACAATCCCACCTAGGTTTGTGTCGTCAGCAAACTTGGAAATGTTACACTTAGTTTCCTCATCCAAATCATTGATATATATTGTGAATAGCTGGGGCCCAAGCACTGATCCCTGCGGTACCCCACTAGTCACCGCCTGCCACCCCGAAAAAGACCCATTTATTCCTACTCTCTGTTTCCTGTCTGTTAACCAATTTTCAATCCATGCCAATATATTACCCCCAATCCCATGTGCTTTAATTTTGCACACTAACCTCTTATGTGGGACTTTTATTAAAGGCCTTCTGAAAATCCAAATACACCACATCCACTGGTTCTCCCTTATCTATTCTACCAGTTACATCCTCAAAAAACTCCAGTAGGTTTGTCAAACACGATTTCCCTTTCATAAATCCATGTTGACTTTGTCTAATCCCATTGATATTTTCTAAGTGTCCTGTTATCACATCCTTTATAATAGACTCTAGCATTTTCCCTACTACTGATGTAGTTCCGTTTTCTCTCTCCCTCCTTTTTTAAATAGTGGGGTTATATTTGCCACCCTCCAATCTGCAGGAACTGTTCCATAATCTATAGAATTTTGGAAGATGACAACCAATGCATCCACTATTTCCATGGCTACCTCTTTTAGTACTCTGGGATGCAGATTATCAGGCCCTGGGGATTTATCGGCTTTCAGTCCCATTACTTTCTCCAGCACTATTTTTTTAGTAATACTAATTTCCTTTAATTCCATTTAATTCCTCCTTCTCTCTAGACCCTTGGTTCCTTAGCATTCCTGGGAAGTTATTTGTGTCCTCTTCCGTGAAGATAGAACCAAAGTATTCGTTTAATTGCTCTGCCATTTCCTTGTTCCCTGTTATAAATTCTCCCGTTTCTGACTGTAAGGGACCTACATTTGTCTTCACTAATCTTTTTCTTTTTCCATACTTGTAGAAGCTTTTACAATCCTTGTAATCCTTTGACTCCAATACCTCATTCCCTTCTGTGTACTTGCTGCTGATTGGTCAGCTCATTGTGTTTTTTCCAGCGGCTCTCATTTGTTGCACATGTTCATTAGTGTCTTTAGGTGTTGCACTCTGGGCATTTGCCATGCAGGAGTTGTCATTACTTGCTTCCTTGCTCTCTTCCCATCTTCTTTGCGAAAGGAACTCATTGGCTTTCCCAGAGTCCACTCAGTAACTGATTCCAGTCTGTGCCGAGAGCCTGCTGCATTTGTTTGTGTTCGAAGAGTGTTTTAACCCACCAGTACTCCATTTTAACCTCTATAATTCCAGATTATGCCAGGGTGGTCACACGTCTCCATTTGCGTAGACAGTCCCCGGATAAGGTAGTGTGTCCCCGGGCAAACAATGCCCCCAGAAGAGTCCCCGGTTACACATTTCCTTCCGGGGCGCCCCTGTCAATCACGCCCACCCTGAGCGCCGACCGGTCGGGAGGCCAGCCCTGAGGTGGGCTCGGCGGTGCAAGGGGGCTGGTCTATTGGTTAGTGTTCACATCAATCGGGCGCCGAGGGGGTGGGCATGCGCCACCACCGAGTTTGGCTGCACTCCCGACCTGGCCTCGCCCGACCACCACACCCCCTCTTCCTTTGTTACAGGATGTACCAGTTTGAATCGCAGGTGGTCGCGAGCCGATTGGTCAGTGGCTTCTGATTTCGTCATCGCCTTCCCATCCCCCCACCACAATTTGAAATGGTTGCAATTCAGAAGCCGATTGGGATGGTCAGTGACAGTCACGCCCAATGATTCCATTAATATATGATGTGTTTATTTTTGATAAAAACGGTCGGCGACAGTGGGGACAAAAGGACAGGTGTCAGTAGCCGAGAGTCTAGGGTAACTTTCGGGAGATCGAAGGCCCCATGAAACCAAACAGTGCTATTGTATTATTCATAAAACGCGCCTGAATGCGCTTCAAAAGTGTGATGTCACATCCGCGGTAATTAGATGCACATTTATTTTGTGTTCGTAGTGTATCTGTGCAACTTTTAAAATATAGGCTGCTAAAAAATTCGCCTCGCTCCACTGCTCAACCTACATGTTCCATCCTGGCTACATTGCTGTGCTCCCACCCAGTGCCTCCCCGGATTCGGTTTAGAAAATATGGTCACCCTAGATTATGCTCGCCAATTTATTGTATTTAATCATCTGTACAATTTGAAGTATGGAAATAAAAGTAGTTGTGTGAACGGCCATCGATGTTTACAGGTAAAGTTGAAATAAATGGGTTAACTGTTAAAGGCCATACCGAGCGGTGTCGGCCAAACCGCTTCAGTTCCCATCTATTATCACCGACAGTCACTTCTGACTTTTGTTGCTCTTTCAAACTGGTCAAAAAGGATTTTTTGGCAACTGGAAGTACCCATCAGACTGAAAGCATATGAAGAGGTGGTGTGCGGCGGAGGAGCTGAATGGCATTCTCTTGCTGTGTCTGTTCTTATTGATTATGAATAAAAATCATTGTGAAGGGCTTCCTGACATCACCCCTGAATGGCCTGGCCTGGCCTGGACTCCCCCGACCAGAGGAAATAGTTTCTCTCTATCTACCCTATCAAACCCTTAAATCATCTTAAACACTTCACTTAGATCACCCCTTGATCTGCTATACTCAAAGGAATACAAGCCTAGACTATGCAACTTGTCCTCAAAATGTAACCCATTCAGCCCCGGGCTAATTCTGGTGAATCTGCGCCACACCCCCACCAAGGCCAATATACGAGCACACCGTAAGGTGATCGAAATCAAACTGAATCGAACAAAGATGAAATAAGCTGCCCCAGGAGTGCAATAAACTGCATAATGAAAAGAAGAATGCCAGACCATTAAAGGGCCGAGGGAGTTTTAAGGTCCAAGGAACAAGAATAGACTGAGATGAAAAGGAACATGGGAATATAAGAACGAAGGCTGTGAGGAAAAGGAAGCAGAGTCGGGATGACAGTGCGGGCCACATGTAATTAGTTCTACCTCTCGAGGGACAATACCTTCCTCATCACAACTATCCATGAGACCATTGCTAAACTAGAAAGATGGAGTGAGATAAAAGGGGGAGAAATTCGGTTGGTTAGCGTCCCCCATTTGCCCCTCCAGGGGACGCTAACAACTCACCGGCCGGGCGCGGCGATGTTAGCGCCGCCAGCAAAATTCACCTGGCGTTTTGCGGTGGCGCTAACCACTACCGCCACGCTCTCCTGCGCCCAGAGATCGTGATGTCACCCGGTCGCGCATCGCCCCGGACTGGAAATTCACTTTCGCCCCCTGCCTCAGCGTATGGCGCGAGGAACGACAGGTAGGAGGCGGGTTGTAGTCGGCTGGGAGCAGGGGGAGCGCTATTTAAAGGTGCGCACTTCCTGGTTTTTTTCCAGTCGGCAAACAATGTCACTTTGACAGAAACAGAAGGCGTTTTGACCCATTTGAGGTTTTGCTGCTTGAAGGAGTTTTGCTGTTGACAAAAAATGATCAGGTTCATTTGTCTTACTTTTGATACTGCAACAATTCCTACACTTAATGGGGGCTGTACTGGCACTGGATCTCGCCCTCCAGCGTCACCAGCGGAGGCAGCGAGAAAGATTGGAAAATGTGGCCGGGGGAGGAGGGCCAACAGGGCTCTCAACAGGAGGCCTTACCCTCCCAGGGTATTCCAGGAGCAGTTCTCCTACATTCATCTGTCAGAGGAGCAGTGCCTTAGAAGGCTCCGCTTCAGCAAGGAGATGGTCACAGAGCTCTGCCACCTCCTGCAGCCAGCCCTCTAGCCTCAGATCAGGACGTGTCTCTCAGTGGCAGTGAAGGTCACAGTCGCTCTCAATTTCTACGCCAGCAGCTCCTTCCAGGCTTCAACAGGGGATTATTGCAAACATTTCACAGTTCGCTGTCCATTGCTGCATCCGGGAGATAACAGATGCTCTCTACAGAGGGAGAAGGGAGTGCATCTCATTCCCCATGACCAGAGTCAAACAGCGTGAACATTCATGTGGCTTTGCAAGGATAGCAAGGATCCCCATGGTTCAGGGCGCCATTGACTGCACCCATGTGGCATTGCGGGCACCTCATCACAATGCAGAGGTGTTCCGTAACCACAAAGGCTACCACTCTCAACGTTCAATTGGTGTGCGACCACAGACAGCGCATCCTCGCCGTCAATGCCCGCTATCCTGGCAGCAGCCACGATGCATTCATCCTGCGTGAGACTGAGCACTGTTCCACCCACCACATGAAGCTTGCGGCTGGCTGCTCGGAGACAAGGGTTATCCACTCGCCACCTGGCTGACAACACCCCTCTGCAACCCCAACACTCCTGCTCAGCACGCAATGAGAGCCATAGTGCCACCAGGAACCTGATATAACAGACTATTGGTGTGCTAAAGCAACGGTTCCGCTGCCTCGACCGCTCTGGAGGAGCCCTGCAGTACTCCCCTGATTGAGTCTCCCTTTTCATTGCGTGCTGCATGCTGCACAACCTGGTCATTCTGAGGGCCCAGCCATTGCCACCAGGGATTGGTGGACCACCTCAGGAGGAGGAAGAGGGACAGAAGGAGGAGGGAGAGGAGGAAGATGAAGAGGAGGAGCAGCAGCATCAATGTAGGAGGGAGCCACTCAATGTTGCTTCTGCAAGGGCTGTTCGTGCTCGCCTCGTTACACAGCGCTTCCAATAAATGAGATAGCACATGGCCTTTGTGCAGAACAACCACATCATTACAGCCAGCTCGCAGCACCTATCACCGGGCAAAGCTCAATTGAGAAGCATCACAAAATTTGCTACGGCGAAATAAACATTTATTATTCTGCACAACTCTCTTATTAAACACAACCAATAATAAACAAACAATTTATGAACAAACACAACTGGTTCTTAGCAAACGGAATTATTTCTTACCAAACTGAATATATTTACAAACATCAACTTATTTACACACACTCCCCCCCACCTATTTGCTAATACTATATTATTTACTGGGCCTTCCTCAATGATTTCCCTCCCATAGAAACATAGAAGATAGGAGCAGGAGTAGGCCATTCGACCCCTCGAGCCTGCTCCGCCATTCGATGAGATCATGGCTGATCATCCAAACTCAGTACCCTGTACCTGCCTTCTCCCCATATCCCTTGATACCTTTAGCTTTAAGAAATATATCTAACTCATTCTTGAATATATTTAATGACTTGGCCTCAATTACCTTCTGTGGTAGAGAATTCCACAGGTTCACCACTCTCTGGGTGAAGAAATTCTTCCTCATTTCTGTCCTAAATGGCTTACCCCTTATCCTTAGATTATGACCCCTGGTTCTGGACTCTCCGACCATCGGGAACATTCTTCCTGCATCTAGTTTGCAATTCCCCCCTCCCAACCCTACTGCTCCTCTGTAATGTGGCCCCAGTGGCTGCAGCAGGGCTGGTGGAAGGCTGCTGAGTCTGGGAGCCAGAGACTGCAGATGGCCTTGAAGGACGCCCTCGACCAGCTCTGGGCCTGGAGGGCCTGGCTGTACACTGCAACACCTCAGCATGGGCGGCAGCAGTCTGGACTGGCTGGGTTACAGGCTGTGGCAAGTGCAATTGATATTGACCTAGAAAATCAAGACGTAGAATCAGTTTGGGTGGAGATAAGAAATAATAAGGGTAAAAAGTCACTGGTGGGAGTGGTCTACAGGCCCCCAAACAGTAGCCACACTGTAGGACAGAGAATAACTAAGGAAAAAATAGAGGCTTGTAAGAAAGGTACGGCTATAATTATGGGAGATTTTAATCTTCATATTGATTTGACAAAGCAAATTGGCAAAGGTAGACTTGAGGAAGAGTTCTTAGAATGTATACGGGATGGTTTCTTAGAACAATATGTTATGGAACCAACCAGGGAGAAGACTATTTTAGATCTGGTAATGTGTAACGAGGCTGGATTAATTAATGATCTCGAAGTGAAGGATCCTCTTGGGAAGAGTGATCATAGCATGGTAGAATTTCAAATTCAGTTTGAGGGTGAGAAAGCTCGGTCTCAAACTAGTGTCCTGAACTTAAACAAAGGTAATTACAAAGGTATGAAGGCAGACTTGGTTAAAGTGGACTGGGGAAATATATTACAGGGCAAGACTGTAGAAAAGCAGTGGCAAACATTTAAGGAGACATTTCATAACTCTCAGCAAAGATATATTCCAGTGAGAAAGAAAGACTCTAAGAGAAGGTTGAACCATCCGTGGCTAACTAAGGAAGTAAAGGATGGTATCAAATTGAAAACAAAAGCATACAATGTTGCGAAGAATAGTGAAAGGCCAGAGAATTGGGAAATTTTTAAAAAGCAGCAAAGGACGACTAAAAAAATGATAGAGAGAAGATAGCTTATGAGTGTTAGCTAGCAAGAAATATAAAAACAGACAGTAAGAGCTTTTACAGGTATATAAAAAGGAAGAGAGTAGCTAAAGTAAACATTGATCCCCTAGAGGATGAGTCTGGGGAATTAATAATGGGAAACAGGGAAATGGCGGAGACTTTGAACAAATATTTTGTATTGGGTCTTCACGGTAGAAGACACTGAAAGCACCCCAATAATGGATAATCAAGGGGCAATTGGGGGGGGGGGGGGGAACTTAAAACAATCACCATCACTAGAGAGAAAGTACTAGGCAAACTAATGGGACTAAAGGTGGACAAGTCCCCTGGACCCGATGGCCTGCATCCTAGGGTCTTAAAAGAGGTTGCTACAGAGATAGTGGATGCATTGGTTGTAATCTACCAAAATTCCCTGGATTCTGGAGAGGTCCCAGCAGACTGGAAAACCGCAAATGTAACGCCCCTATTTAAGAAAGGAGGGAGACAGAAAGCAGGCAACTATCGACCAGTTAGCCTAACATCTGTCATTGGGAAAATGCTGGAGTCCTTCATTAAGGAAGTGATAGCAGGACATTTAGAAAATCATAATATAGTCAAGCAGTGTCAGCATGGTTTTATGAAAGGGAAATCATGTTTGACAAATTTGCTGGAGTTCTTTGAGGATGTAACGAGCAGGGTGGATAAAGGGGAACCAGTAGATGTCGTGTATTTGGATTTCCAGAAGGCATTCGATAAGGTGCCACATAAAAGATTACTACACAAGATAAGAGTTCACAGGGTTGGGGGTAATATATTAGCATGGATAGAGGATTGGCTAACAGAAAACAGAGAGTCAGGATAAATGGGTCATTTTCCGGTTGGCAAACTGTAACTAGTGGGTGCCGCAGGGATCAGTGCTGGGGCCTCAACTATTTACAATCTATATTAGTGACTTGGATGAAGGGACTGAGTGTAATGTAGCCAAATTTGCTGATGATACAAATCTTTGCAAATTGCGTGGAGGACGCAAAGAATCTCCAAAGGGATATAGATAGGCTAAGTGAACAAAAATCTGGCAGATGGAGTTTAATGTGGGAAAATGCGAGGTTATCCACTTTGGTAGGAAAAATAAAAAAGCAAATTATTATTTAAATGGGGAGAGATTACAAAATGCTGAGGTACAGAGGGATCTGGGAGTCCTTGTACATGAATCACAAAAAGTTAGCATGCAGGTACAGCAAGTAATTAGGAAGGCAAATGGAGTGTTGGCCTTTATTGCAAAGGGAATGGAGTATAAAAGTAGGGAAGTCCTGTTACAACTGTACAGGGCGTTGGTGAGACCACACCTGGAGTACTGCGTACAGTTTTGGTCTCCTTATTTAAGGAAGGATATACTTGCATTGAAGGCGGTTCACGAGGTTGATTCCGGAGATGAAGGGGTTATCTTATGAAGAAAGGTTGAGCAGGTTGGGCCTATATTCATTAGAGTTTAGAAGAATGAGAGGGGATCTTATTGAAACATATAAGATTCTGAAGGGGCTTGACAGGGTAGATGAAGAGAGGATGTTTCCCCTCGTGGGGGAATCTAGAACTAGGGGGCATAATTTCAGAATAAGGGGGCACCCTTTTAAATCAGAAATGAGGAGGAATTTCTTCTCTCAGAGGGTCGTGAATCTTTGGAATTCTCTTCCCCAGAGAGCTGTGGAGGCTGGGCCATTGAATATATTTAAAGGTGGAGATAGACAGATTTTTGAACGATAAGGGAGTCAAGGGTTATGGGGAACGTGCAGGGAAGTGGAGTTGAGGCCAAGATCAGATCAGCCATGATCTTATTGAATGGCGAGTAGGCTCAAGGGGCCAAATGACCTACTCTTGCTCCTACGTCTTATGTTATGTTCAATGGCGGAGTGGCAGTGGTGGGAGCAGGAATGCTATCATCCTGAGAGAGGACAGCACCTTCCTGCTCGACCAACACACTGCCACTCCCCCGGGGCAGAACCTCAGCATCCGGAGCAATCTGCTCAATCACAGATTGCTGGCCTGCTGTGGCACCGTGTGATCCCCGGGGGACTGTGGCCGACCCAGCGATGATGGCAGTAGCCAGCGCTTGCGTGACATCAATCTGAGACTGCATGAGAGAAGGCTGAGACTGGATGGCACCAGCTAATGACTCCATTACAGCACTAAGCTGTTGCGTTGCCTCGGCCTGTGCTGCAATATCTGCTGCCACCTCACCCATGACACGCGGCATGGGGTCTGGGTCCCCACAGTCTCTCGACGAGTCAACCATCCTCTGCAACGAGGCAAGGATGGGCTCGAAGGTTTGCGCACAGATGACAGCTGTGCTGGCGGTGGACTCCTCCACCCTCCTAGCCAGTGCATCCATGCTCTCGGGCACACTTGCCATTGCACCCATGAGCTCCATATGCATGCTCATCGCCTGTGTGGTCATCGTCTCGACATCGACATCCTCATCTGAGTCTTGTGCAGCAGAACTCGAGCGCGCACACACCCTCCGGGGAGATGGCCCCCGAGCTTCCCTTTACCCATGACGTTGCTGCAGCCCGCTGGGTCCTGGAGCTTCACCCACATCAGAGCCATTTTCTCTGCTCCCCTCCAGCGGCCGCGTGGCCCCATTATCGGCTGTCTCGCCCTCGGGAGACACAGGCAGTGAGGCTCCGGCTTGGTGTTCCTCCTCCTCTCCCACGTCGCTGCCACTGGGAGGCTGAGGGACAGGCTGGTGGCTGATTATCTGAAAGCATTAAGGCACAAGAGTGGGTTTAATGTCAGGGGAGGGAGGCAGGAAGGGAGCAAGGAATGAAGACAGTAAACCTAGATGGAAAATGGGACGGGCTTGTGTTGTGAGGGAGAAGTGGTATGAGAGAAGAGGGAGAGGTGATGAACATACCGTTTTTGTCCCCATATGGTCGACCTCTCCGACTTCCACAGCGCCCACGACCTGGGCCGCGATGATGCTGCGCACGCGCTCCTCCAGTTGTGTAAGGGGGTGCAGCTCCACCTGACCTCCTCCCGTGCGTTGCTGCTTCCTCCTGTTATGAGCAAGCTTGGTCTGCAAGAAAAAGGACAGCATGTGAGTGAGTGTGCAGCCATGTGTTGAATAGCTGTTAATGTATGCAAGGCGTGAGGTGTGGATGTGACTTTTAGTAGATGGGCATAGTTGGTGGGTGAGTGTTGGGGATTTTGCGGTTTATATGCTCTGTGCACAGTGAGGTTGAGATGGTGGGATGTAGAGGTTTTTGAAGCATGTACTCACCCTGACCACCCGAGTGAGGTCGCTGAAATTCTTCCAGCACTGGGTGAGAGTCCTGTGGACCAGGCTTCTGGCCGAGACGTACTGGGCCGCCTCCCTCCACACCCTCCTGAAGTCCTGTGGCAATGGCCTCCTGTCAGCGTCTGGGAGCAGCACTGCCCGTCGCCGTCCCACAGCCGCAACCAGAGCCTCCAGAAGCTGGTTGCTGAACCGGCGAGCTCTCTCCCTAGGCCTCTGATCAGCCATGAGATTTGTGGTTGATGGTTTGCAGCTCCTTGCAGGCCCAGGTCACAAGCAGCAATGATCAGGGTGAGGCTGTGCAGCATGATTTAACCTCCCATTTAAGAACTGGAAGGCGCCAGTCTGTCTGAGTACTTGTAATTGACAGCACCTGAGCTTGAGTAGCGTTCTGAGGTAGCGTCCCGTTCCCTGACGTTAGCGCCCTAAGAGAAGTGTGTAGCGCTTGATTTAGCGCCACTTCCCTCTTGGGACGCTAAAACTGAATTTCGCAGTCACTAAAGTGTGCACCCGGGCGATGTTAGCGCCCCAAAATGGTCGATACTGAATTTCCCCCCCCCCCCAAAGGATCTTAACGGAGCTGGGAGAGAGTAAAAGGAAGAGGAGTCGGTCACCGGGAGGGGAGCATCGCCACTGAGCCACGGCTGAAACTACTGAGCTCCTTAGCCTTTTTTCTTTCAATGACAATTGCAAAGCACAACAATGCTCCACAGATATCGTTAATGAAGACACAGGACAGGGTAACTGTGATCAACCATCGATTTATTGCAATCTCTGCATATCGAACGCCGATCAAAATATCAAAAATCACATGATCTGGTGAGAAAGTAATAGCAATATACCCCCGTGCTGGAGTCTGATCCACAGGGATAAACAGAGAGATAGAAAATAATCACAGACAGCCCATCTCCAGGAGCAGCCAGCGAAAGGAATGATGGCAGCTGCGGGCTAGATCTTCTCTTTGACAGAGTCGCTTAAAAATATTATATTATCTGTAAAGGGAAAAAAGTGATGAATAGGTTAGAGGGGGAAATTTGACGAACAGCGAGACATTGGCCCAAAAATTAGTGCCGCTACGCGAGAGTACGCACTGTGTACTCTCGCGTAGTCTGTCTCCAATTGCCGGTTTTCTGCATGCACTGCGCATGCGCTGAAAACCGGCACTTGGTGAATTCAAAAGGGGGCGGTTCCTCGGTGAACCGCGTGCGCGCTACAGGCTGCGCGCAGGCAGTGCACTTAGTGCTTTGCGCACGCAGGTAAGTATGGAAGATTTTAGACAAAGAAAGGAGGCGTAAGACCCTCTTTTAACAAGGTAAGTACTTAATTAAGTATTATTTTGAATTTTTTTTAACAGGTATATCTTTTTTAGAGACTTTAAAGACAGGTAAGTTTATTTTTATAACTTTTTAAAAGATTTAAAATTTTTTCAAAAATTTAATTTTTTATTTAAAATGGTTAATTTATTTAACTATACTTATTTTATTAATGTGATGGTTTTTAAAAAAAAATTAATTGAGGTTTAGCTGTTCTTTTGGGGGGCTATAGTATTCATAGCTTTCACAGCACTTATGTGAAAGTTATGAATGGAAGATGGTGTGCTGCCATTGGCTCTAACTGAGTCACGTGATCCCACAGCTCGCACGAATTAACTACGCCTGTGGGATACGCAAGCCCAGCACAGCAGCTGTCCAGAACATCAAGTTCGTGCGAGCTGGAACTGAAAAAGCCAACGCGCAGTGAGAGATCGCGGGGAAGCCTTACCCTCGCACGAAGGCTTCCTCACGAATTTTTGGGCCATTATATTACTGTTTCATTTTTAGGTCTTTTCTAAACTCGTCACCGTAGATTATTTTGACTCTCATATCTCAGATCACTCTCATGTGCGAGTCCCACCACCCCAACCTTCGAAAGGGCCTATCCTAGCCTGGGGATCTAGGGAATCATGCCTGGCTAACCACAGAGCAAACCCATCAACTGCTGCACTCTCTTATATGGCCATTCGTCCCATTGCAGGATTCAGAAGTGATACAGCCAATGTTCCCTCTCATTTTTTGGGGATACGCGGCTCCTTTAATGGGACAATTTCAATTTCTGCGCACGTGCAGTTTTTCCATTCAAAAACAGGTAACCGGCCCGCGTGGAACCTCCAGACCGCTGCGTGACCGCACAGCTTAACGGACACATTGGATACAGCATCACACAAGGACTCGATTAACACATGAAGCTTATTCAACAATCAACTAACAAAGAGTGACTGGTATATATTTAATGTACATCCTCCTCAAATACACAAAATGATAAAACAAAACAACGAAATTAAACTAAACCTTTGGAGTTATCTTAAACATGCTCAGAATTTCTCTATTCTTGCATCAAATATCAACAAACCATCCAGCCACCTCTTCCAAGATTTATCATCCAGTAATAACTACCGACCCCCACAACCCATCGACCAGTAATAACTACCGACCCCCACAACCCATCGACCAGTAATAACTACCGACCCCCACAACCCATCGACCAGTAATAACTACCAACCCACACAATCCATCGACCAGTAATAACTACCGACCCACACAACCCATCGACCAGTAATAACTACCGACCCACACAACCCATCGACCAGTAATAACTACCGACCCCCACAATCCATCGACCAGTAATAACTGTAGGCTTCGCAAAATCCCCCAGAAATTCGAACAGAACCCTAAGTGAAGTGATTTTTAAAGATCGCAAGAAAAAACCTGAGGAAACTGACTTTTTGAATCTTACTGTTGGGAGAGACACCTTTCACAGACACATGCTGCGAGGGGCGTGGCCAGGCAGTGAAGAGATCAAGCTGTCTGGGAATTGTTTACACTGCAAATCCTACCAAGGTGCAAGAGACAAAGCAAAAACTCACAAACACATTAAATTCCCAGGTGCAAACAGGATGCTGGAAATCTAAAAACGATTCCTGACAATAAAACTTCCAGCACACAGTTTCATAGCCATTATCCCATCAAAAACCCATCAGCCAAAGTATCGACCAGAGCAGTTAAGAAAGCCCGCCAAAAGACCTAGGACAATAGGGTGGAGATTTGGCGCGTAGATAAGGCTGTGTTTAAATCGGAAAACGATCAAGTCGTTTAACACTGAGCAAAAGCCATCGGAACTGGCAAGCCCGCCAAAACTAGACAATTGGACTAAGCAAGGTTCATTTGACTAAAGGAATCCGTTTTAGCAAGGGGTTTTTTGGGCGCGAAAAAGAAACAGTATCATTTGAAAGCCTGTGCCATAATTTCTCTCTCTTTCGGACTGGCTGACCACGCGGACACAGCTCTCTCCCTGCTCCAGCAAAACCTACCACAAGCCACGAGGAAGGCGGCCAGAAGACAGACCAGCACGCATGAAGAAACCAGAGCGACTGCCTCAGTGACCATCGGACACCTCGCAGCAACAAGGGTCTTACGGAGTCTTTTAAACAAAAGACTCTAAAATCCTGTCAAGGATTCGTTGGTGAGCATTATCCCTGATCTCCTGAAACCAAAAACCTAGCTAGATAGTGGGATCTTTGGGAGGGATAAGGTTTTGTTTGATATATTGTCATTCTCCCTCGCTTGTACCGTGTGCTCCCCAATCTGTGTTTAAGTAATAAGTGTGTTTCACGTTTGTTACCTTTTTCTTTTAATAAAGTAAAATTCTTTCATCAGAACCTGTCGTTTACTGCAATTTTGTTCACAACCCCTAAATAAGTCCAAAGTCTAGGAACCGGAGGGGTGTGGGAGCGATTCGAACCGCTCACTGTGTCAGAAAGCGAAGGCTGACCCCATTAAGATACCCCTTACATAACTACCGACCCCCACAATCCATCGACCAGTAATAACTACCGACCCCCACAATCCATCGACCAGTAATAACTACCGACCCCCAATAACTACCGATCCCCACAATCCATCAACCAGTAATAACTACCGACCCCCACAATCCATCAACCAGTAATAACTACCGACCCCCACAATCCATCGACCAGTAATAACTACCGACCCCCACAATCCATCGACCAGTAATAACTACCGACCCCCAATAACTACCGATCCCCACAATCCATCAACCAGTAATAACTACCGACCCCCACAATCCATCGACCAGTAATAACTACCGACCCCCACAATCCATCAACCAGTAATAACTACCGACCCCCAATAACTACCGATCCCCACAATCCATCAACCAGTAATAACTACCGACCCCCACAATCCATCGACCAGTAATAACTACCGACCCCCAATAACTACCGATCCCCACAATCCATCAACCAGTAATAACTACCGACCCCCACAATCCAGCGACCAGTAATAACTACCGACCCCCACAACCCATCGACCAGTAATAAGTATCGATCCCCACAATCCGAGTGGATGATCCATATCGGCCTCCCCGAGGTCCCCACCATCACAGAAGCCAGTCTTCAGTCAATTCGATTCACTCCACGTGATATCAAGAAACGGCTGAGTGCACTGGATGCAAAGGCTATGGGCCCCGACAACATCCCGGCTATCGTGCTGAAGACTTCTGCTCCAGAACTAGCCGCGCCTCTAGCTAAGCTGTTCCAATACAGCTACAACACTGGCATCTATCCGACAATGTGGAAAACTGCCCAGGTATGTCCTGTCCACAAAAAGCAGGACAAATCCAATCCAGCCAATTACCACACCATCAGTCGACTCTCAATCATCAGCAAAGTGATGGAAGGTGTCATCAACAATGCTATCAAGCAGCACTTACTCACCAATAACCTGCTCACTGATGCCCAGTTTGAGTTCCGCCAAGACCACTCGGCTCCCGACCTCATTACAGCATTGGTCCAAACATGGACAATAGAGCTGAATTCCAGAGGTGAGGTGAGAGTGACTGCCTTTGATATCAAGGCAGCATTTGACCAAGTGTGGCATCAAGGAGCCCTAGTAAAACTGAAGTCAATGGGAATCGGGGGGGGAAAACGCTCCACTGGCTGGAGTCATACCTAGCACAAAGGAAGATGGTTGTGGTGGTTGAAGGTCAATCATCACAGCCCCAGGACATCGCTGCAGGAGTTCCTCAGGGCAGTGTCCTAGGCCCAACCATCTTCAACTGCTTCATCAATGACCTACCCTCCAACATAAGGTCAGAAATGGGGATGTTCGCTGATGACTGCACAGTGTTCAGCGCCATTCACAACTCCTCAGATAATGAAGCAGTCCATGCCCGCATGCAACAAGACCTGGACGACGTTCAGGCTTGGGCTGATAAGTGGCAGGTAACATTCGCGCCACACAAATGCCAGGCAATGACTATCTCCAACAAACGAGAGTCTAACCACCACCCCTTGACATTCAACGGTATTACCATTGCCGAATTCCCCACCATGAACATCCTGGGGGCTCACCATTGACCAGAAACTTAACTGGACCAGCCACATAAATACTGTGGCAACAAGAGCAGGTCAGAGGCTGGGTATTCTGCAGCGAGTGTCTCACCTCCTGACTCCCCAAAACCTTTCCACCATCTACAAGGCACAAGTAAGGAGTGTGATGGAATACTCTCCACTTGCCTGGATGAGTGCAGCTCCAACAACACTCAAGAGCTCGACACCATCCAGGTCAAAGCAGCCCGCTTGATTGGCACCCCATCCACCACCTTACACATTCACTCCCTCCACCACCGGTGTACCATCTACAAGATGCACTGCAGCAACTCGCCAAGGCTTCTTCGGCAGCACCTCCCAAACCCGCGACCTCTTCCACCTAGAAGGACAAGGGCAGCATGGGAACACCACCGCCTCCAAGTTCCTGTCCAAGTCACACACCATCCTAACTTAGAAGTATATCGGGCCGTTCCTTCATCGTCGTTGGGTCAAAATCCTGGAACTCCCTCCCTAACAGCACTGTGGGCGTACCTTCACCACATGGACTGCAGCGGTTCAAGAAGGTGGCTCACCACCACCTTCTCAAAAGCAATTAGGGTTGGGCAATAAATGCTGGCCCTGCCAGCGACGCCCACATCCCATAAAGGAATATTAAAAAATCCATCGACCAGTAATAACTACCGACCCCCACAACCCATCGACCAGTAATAACTACCGACCCCCACAACCCATCGACCAGTAATAACTACCGACCCCCACAACCCATCGACCAGTAATAACTACCGACCCCCACAACCCAGTAATAACTATAAAAATATACAATGATGTTCCCCAAGGGTCTTTATTAGGACCACTGATCTATTTGAAAAATATTATTGACCTGGACTTGGGTGTACAGGGCATATTTTCAAAGATTCCAGATGATACGAAACTCAAATCATCTAAACAATGAGGAAGACAGGAGGACAGAGACAGACTGGTGAAATGGGCAGACACACGGCGGATGAAATTTAACGTATGTGAAGTGATTAATTTTAGTAGGAAGAATGAGGAAAGACAATATGAACGAAATGGTACAATTTTAA
This sequence comes from Squalus acanthias, assembly GCA_030390025.1. Classification (NCBI taxonomy): domain Eukaryota; kingdom Metazoa; phylum Chordata; class Chondrichthyes; order Squaliformes; family Squalidae; genus Squalus; species Squalus acanthias. The sequence goes on from JASTWF010000589.1 coordinate 163,023, forward strand.
AGGGGGTGCAGGAACAGAGAAACCTGTACGTATACAAATCTTTGAAGGTGGCAGGATTAGTTGAGAGGGTTGTTAAAAAAGCACAAGGAGAATTTTTTTGCAGCAAGTTGCTGTGATCTCCTTATCTGAGGAAGGACATACTTGCCTTGGAGGCGGTGCAACGAATGTTCACTAGATTGATCCCTGGGATGAGAGGGTTGTCCTACGAGGAGAGATTGTGTAGATTGGGCCTATACTCTCTGGAGTTTAGCAGAATGAGAGGTGATCTCATTGAAACATATAAGATTCCGAGGGGGATTGACAGGGTAGATGCTGAGAGGTTGTTTCCCCTGGCTGGAGAGTCTAGAACTAGGGGGCAGAGTCTCAGGATAAAGGGTTGGCCATTTAAGACTGAGATGAGGAGGAATTTCTTCACTCAGAGGGTTATGAATCTTTGGAATTCTCTGCCCCAGAGGGCTGTGGATGCTGAGTTGTTGAGTATATTCAAGGCTGAGATAGATAGATTTTTGGGCTCTGGGGGAATCAAGGGATATGGGGATCGGGCGGGAAAGTGGAGTTGAGGTCGAAGATCAGCCATGATCTTTTGAATGGTTCGAGGGGCCGTATGGCCGGCTCCTGCTCTTAATTCTAATGTTCTTATGTGGAATTCACTGCCTGAAAGGGCGGTGGAAGCAGATTCAATAATAACTTCCAAAAGGGAATTGGATAATTACATGAAGGATAAAAACATGCAGTGCTACGGGGAAAAGGCAGGGGAGGGGGACTAACTGGATAGCTCTTTCAAAGAATGGATCCTTCTATGATTTAGTACCTCAGCCTCCACAAGATTTCCTTGTTGGTCCCTAATCATCCCCACTCTTTTGACTACCCTTTTACGATTTAGATGCTTATAAAAGACTTGAGTTTCTTTTTATGTTACCCACTAATCTTTTCTCATACACTCTCTTTGCCCCCTCTGTTCTCCTCCACTCTATTTGACTGATTAAAGGTGAGGTAACCGGGAGGGACCCACCTGCCACCACGGTAGTTGCCTGTCTTCGAATATTGCTTTTGTCCACGTATTCTCCGTAGTCTAGTTTCCCCTCCACGTAAATCCTGGCCCTGCTCCATAAAAGAGCAAGAAATAAATCAAACACAAGCAGCACGGAACTCCCAAGCACTGAGATACTTCCCAAAGAACCCCGTCCCCAAACCAGAATTACAGAGTTAAACATGGTGCTCCCGAGCACTGGGATAATTCCCAAAGGATACAGTCCATATCAGAATCCGAGAGTTAAACACGGTGCTCCCGTCCACATCCACAGGACAGAAGCAGGGACAGGAGTCCACTCAGTCTGAACGAGCCTGGGCTCCATTGTTGGATCATCTTCCAACATTCGATGGAATCTGGAACAATACCCATGGATTGGAGGGTAGCTAATGTTACCCCACTATTCAAAAAAGGTGGTAGAGAGAAAACGGGGAATTACAGACCGGTAAGCCTGACATCGGTAGTGGGGAAAATGCTAGAGTCCATTATAAAAGATGTAATAGCAGAGCACTTGGAAAACAGTGACAGGATCGGACAAAGTCAACATGGATTTACAAAAGGTAAATCGTACTCGACTAATCTACTGGAATTTTTTGAGGATGTAACTGGTAGAATAGATAAGGGAGAACCAGTGGATGTGGTGTATTTGGACTTTCAAAAGGCTTTCGATATGGTCCCGCATAAGAGATTAGCGTGTAAAGTTAAGGCACATGGGATTGGGGCAAGGTATTGACTTGGATAGAGAACTGGTTGGCAGACAGAAAGCAAAGAGTTGGAATAAACGGGTCTTTTTCCGAGTGGCAGGCAGTGACTAGTGGGGTACCGCAGGGATCGGTCCTTGGACCCCAGCTATTCACAATATACATTAATGATCTAGACAAGGGAACTAGATGTAATATCTCCAAGTTTGCAGACGACACAAAGCTGGGTGGGCGTGTGTGCTGTGAGGAGGATGCCGATAAACTCCAGGACGATTTGGACAGGTTGGGTGATTGGGCAGAAGCATGGCAGATGCAGTATAATATGGATAAATGCGAGGTTATCCGCTTTGGTGTCAAAAAAAGGAAGGCAGATTATTATCTGAACGGCAATAGATTGGGAGAAGGGGAAGTGCAACGAGACCTGGGTGTCCTTGTGCACCAGTCGCTGAAGGTAAGCATGCAGGTGCAGCAGGCGGTTAAGAAGGCAAATGGTATGTTGGTCTTCGTAGTGAGAGGGTTTGAGTACAGGAACAAGGATGTCTTGTTGTACAGGGCCTTGGTGAGACCACATCTTGAGTATTGTGTGCAGTTTTGGTCGCCTTATCTGAGGAAGGAGGTTCTTGCCATGGAAGGAGTTCAGCGAAGATTCACCAGGCTGATACCTGGGATGGCAGGAATGACGTATGAGGAGAGATTGGGTCGATTGGGCTTATACTCGCTGGAGTTTAGAAGAATGAGAGGGGATCTCATTGAAACTTATAAAATTCTGACAGGACTGGACAGACTAGATGCAGGAAGGATGTTCCCGATGGTCGGGGAGTCCAGAACCAGGGGTCACAGTCTAAGGATAAGGGGTAAGCCATTTAGGACAGAAATGAGGAGGAATTTCTTCACCCAGAGAGTGGTGAACCTGTGGAATTCTCTACCACAGAAGGCAGTAGAGGCCAATTCATTAAATATATTCAAGAAGGAGTTGGATATATTTCTTAAGGCTACAGGGATCAAGGGATATGGGGAGAAAGCAGGGACAGGGTTCTGAATTTGGATGATCAGCCATGATCGCATCGAATGGCGGAGCAGGCTAGAGGGGCCGAATGGCCTACTCCTGCTCCTATCTTCTATGTTTCTATGTGAGAGTGGTGCAAGCTCATCACAGAGTGCTCTGTAACTGAGACAGTGTCTGCCCCTCCACCCACTGGCTCTGTAACTGAGACAGTGTCTGCCCCTCCACCCACTGGCTCTGTAACTGAGACAGTGTCTGCCCCTCCACCCACTGGCTCTGTAACTGTGAGACAGTGTCTGCCCCTCACCCACTGGTTCTAACTGTGAGACAGTGTCTGCCCTTCACTTACTGGCTCTAACTGTGAGACAGTGTCGGCCCCTCCACCCACTGGCTCTGTAACTGTGATACAGTGTCTGCCCTTCACCCACTGGCTCTGTAACTGAGACAGTGTCTGCCCTTCACCCACTGGCTCTAACTGTGAGACAGTGTCTGCCCTTCACCCACTGGCTCTGTAACTGAGAGACAGTGTCTGCCCTTCACCCACTGGCTCTGTAACTGTGATACAGTGTCTGCCCTTCACCCACTGGCTCTGTAATTGAGACAGTGTCTGCCCTTCACCCACTGGCTCTGTAACTGTGATACAGTGTCTGCCCTTCACCCACTGGCTCTGTAACTGAGACAGTGTCTGCCCTTCACCCACTGGCTCTAACTGTGAGACAGTGTCTGCCCTTCACCCACTGGCTCTGTAACTCAGAGACAGTGTCTGCCCTTCACCCACTGGCTCTGTAACTGAGAGACAGTGTCTGCCCTTCACCCACTGGTTCTAGCTGTGAGACAGTGTCTGCCCTTCACCCACTGGCTCTAGCTGTGAGACAGTGTCTGCCCTTCACCCACTGGCTCTAACTGTGAGACAGTGTCTGCCCCTCACCCACTGGGTTCGTCAAGAGATTTAAATGTCTGGATGGGATGGGCTAGGGTTCGGAGCCGGCTGGTCCTGGGGAAACGGATGGACGGAAGCGGAGCAGGGCAGGGGGTGGAGGTGCAGAGGATGCCGGAGGGGAGGTTAGCATCCCTGAGGGGGCGGGGCAGGGTGGAGGCGGAGCCGGCTGGGGCAGCGGGGAACGTGGAGCAGGCGGCTGTGCAGAGACACCGAGTAGTTTTAATCCATATTGGCTTTGAGGAGGTGATGAAGGCTCTGTGGGGGATCTCGGGCCTGACTGGAGAATCTGGAATGTCTGCATGTTGCTCGAAGATGCCCCTCAGCTGAGCGGAAACTGAAGCAGAGCGAAGAGGTCCGTCTCCCGATATCTGATAGCCAACCTCTGGTCAGGAGGGAAACACCACCAACTGCCCTGTGCAGGGTGAGTGTGATGTGACTACACCTACCCTTTCTTCACATACTGATACGCCAAATCCCTCAAACCAGGTCTGAAGATGGAAATTCGGTGCCAAGTTGTCTTCTGGCTGATGTCTCCTGCAATAATTTAGCCACAGTTTTACCAAATCATTGTTCATTGTTCAGCCTGATACACATCACACAGTGCCGAGATGATACCCCAACTGCTCATGACAGAACCTTAGAATCATACGCCATTCGGCCCATCGTGCCTGTGCCAGCTCTTTGAAAGAGCTGTCTATTTAGTCGCACTAAAATTATCTTGGGTTGTTTTAGTCACGGAAGTAAACAGATTGGAATGGGGAGGGGGGAGGGTTGGGGGAGGAGGGTGGCGTGGAAGAAAACAGGTTTGAGTGTGTGGAGGTTTCTGGCCTCTCAAGCAAGCGAGCCTAGGGGAGAATGGACAGAGAGTCAGGGTGAACTGAGGGACTGCAGAACAAGAGGCAGGGTTTAGTGGGTAGTTCGAAGGAGACGAGGGAAGGGTAATGATGGGAGGAGGTGGCAGGATGGAACAGTGGGAAGGTGAAGGGGTCTGGGATGCCCTGTAAGTGAGGGGATACAGGGAAGCAACGAGTCCTAAGGAGAGGGAATGGAAAGGAACGTGTGAGGGTCGTGCTTTTCCCGCAAATCATAAATGCAGCCAGCAGTTGTTGGCGGCTCTTTTCTTAAGTTTGCACGCACTTCCCATCTCTAAAACCTTACTCTCTCTCACCCCATCTCGCCATTTCAAAAACACTGATTAACTTTACCTGAATAAAGTGTTTGAAATTTGCCCTCTAGCTTTACTTCAGAAATTGCTAGAAGCTGAGGAAAAATATTCCATCATAGCTGACTGAACTGTGCTGATACATCCTTGGAAATTAGGGTTACTGTACATGTTCAGACTGAATTCAACCCATAGCATCACACCTCTGAGGAAACACATTAAGTCCCAGCCCAGGGAGAAACTGAGATCTTCAAGTAAAAACTTGAATGAAGGCTTTAAAAGACAATTCAAAGGATACATCAAAGGGTGCAATAAAAACGTGACAATGGGCAATGTAGACAGGAAATGTGCACAGACACAAATGTTTATGTAAAGTATAGATAGATATATAGATTAAACTATTAGTTAATATTTATGTAGTTTTTATTAATGCATATTAATGTGGCTATTGTCAATATATATTAATGGAACTTTTAAGTTCATATGACTTAATGTACTGTAACTAATGCTAATTGTTTATGACAGTATATTAATGTAACTAATGTTGACTTGTGTAATTAATATATATAGTTCAATTTCTATACAGAATTGTAAGTATTAATGAAGTATGTGAAAGTATTGAGTGTAAGATTATTCCTGTATTCAAGGATCTCAACAACATCAACTTGCATTTATATAGCGCCTTTAACATAGTATAACGGCATAAGGCGTTTCACAGGAGTGTTATCAAACACCGAGCCACCCAAGGAGATATTAGGACAGATGACCAATAATATGGTCAAAGAGGTAGGTTTTAAAGAGAGTCTTAAAAGGAGGAGAGAGAGGTGGAGAGGTTTAGGGAGGGAATTTCAGATCTTAGGGCCCAGGCAGCTGAAGGCACGGCCGGCAATGGTGGAGCGATTAAAATTTGGAATGCGCAAAAGGCCAGAATTGGAGGAGCAAAGAGATCTCGAAGGGTTGCAGGACTGGAGGAGGTTACAGAGATAGGGAGGGCCAAGGCCATAAGGGATTTGAAAACGGATGAGAATTTTAAAATCGGGGTGTTGCCGGACTATAAACCAGAGTTGATCGGTGAGCACAGGGGTGATGGGTGAACGGGACTTGGTGCGAGTTAGGATACGGGCAGCCGTGTTTTGGATGAGCTCAAGTTCATGGAGGGTGGAAGATGGGAGGCCGGCCAGGAGAGAGTTGGAATAGTCGAGTCTAGAGGTAACAAAGGTATGGATGAAGGTTTCAGCAGCAGATGAGCTGAGGCAGGGGCGGAGACGGACAATGTTAATGTATCCAATGTCAGCTTATTCCTGTGTATCTCAGTACATGAAAGCGCAGGCCAGGAGCAGGGTGCAGGTGATGAGCTTCAAGGTTGGGGGATAATTTGATCAGGATCCACAGACATAATTCCATCCTCACTTTAGTCACACATATTGTCTTATTTTTATAAAATATTTTGATTTGACATTATTTACAGTTTGACAGAGAAGTTGAATTGATGGGAGCCGAGGAGTTTCCCGGCAGTGCAGGGAGGAGCAATAGTGAGGCACTAGTGTGCAACCACGAGTGCAAGAGTCTAATTACAATGTGACACATTGACACTAGCCTGCCGACAGAGGAAGTTATAATGGAAAACTTTGATCCCAAAAAAGTTAGGAAAACTTGAGAACAGGAGATAAGACATTGTACATAGAAGTGTGTGCAGTCATTAGACTTTGCTATATTTCTGATATTTTAACAATAATTACATTACACCATCGCTTTATGGTGGGTTTAGCACTGGGACTCAAGAGTGGCACTCTGAGTCTCACACATCACTCAGCAGCAAACGTTCAGAGGGGAACCTAAAGCATTTGGCTTTTGATGTCATTACCTGATGCAAATGTATCGCTGTCCCCCGATCGCCACATTTCATTGGTTGCCAATGAGAAGATTGTTACAGGATTCTTTCCATCGACCTGTCGCATCACAGGGTCCTGCCCAACCCGGCCAAGCAGCTGGACCCGGTTCAGGGCTGAAGAGAAAGATACACAATTAAAATACCAGCAGCCTGGAACCCAATCCCATTCCCGACTGGTAAACACGCGGCAACAGCTACCCAGGCACCCAAACGGGGCTATGGCCAGAACAACCTCCAACAGGCAACAAGTTCAACCGTAGTCCAGGGGCGTAAGACGACACCCCTGGCCACTGGTCACTGCTCCCGGCCACCGGTGAATGGAGCGTGGGAGGCGGAGGAGCGTGGGAGGAGGGCGGGAGGGGGCAGGCGGAGGAGGTGTGGAAGTGTATTTTCTTACTTGGACACAAAATGGCTTCCTAGACACAGAATATAAGATCCAAAATGGCCTACACTATGACTGCTAGAAAGATTAGCCGTTGTTTATAGTTTTGACCTAATGAGGGAATTTCAGTAAAGTAGACTGTGCAACTGCCCCCAACAAATAGCCTAGATTTGTAGAACAAAGAATCCTCTCTAATGAGCCAAGGACATAGTAAATCAAACACCAGCCTCAGATGCACATAGTAAATCAAGTACCAGCCTTTGATTCCAGATGGCCTGGTGGGAGGAGAACAAGCAGCCTCCGTGACAAGAGATTAGCTAGCCTTATCTCAAGGTATTCCTGCTCTTTTAACCTTTTAGAAATCATCCTTAAACATAAACATACTCCTTTACTTGTTTTTGCAGGCGCTGTGCTTTTGTAATCAACTGTGATTTAATACCTACCATGTCATGTGATATAGAAAGCTTGTATTTTCAGTGTATAAAGATGTTGCATTTTCTATGTTCTTTGGAGTGGCCAGTGTAGCCTTTGACTACATGCTCTCTCCCCTTGCTGCAAGTAAAAATAATAAAGCCTGTCTTTGACGATACTTTATGTTTCAAGAGTCTTACTCGGCAGTCGAAACTTCGACAGAGGGCAGAGATCCCCATGCAGAGCCCGAGAGTACAGGAGGGGGAAACGGGTGTGGGGAGACAGTATCATTGATCAGGGACAGGGAGTGAAGGTGCTTACTCACATCTCTCCAATATGAGGGAGGAGGCATCAGTTACTCGATGTCTCACCAGTTGTCGAATTACCTGCAGGAATATCAACATATACATTATGGAGAGCAAATCTGGACAGGCCCAGGCCCAAACAGACAGACAGTCTGACCGACGGAGCCAGACCCCGACAGACAGTCTGACCGATGTGTGGAGTGTCTCTGGGTCCTTGCCAATTAACCCTTTCACTCCCAAGTTCCAAAAGATTCGACTTAACCCGTATTGGAGACAGTGATTATATTTTATTCTGTGTAAGTGAGACTTGATCCTAACAAGGTGCAATCATGAGTTATATTACCCGTTATGCCCTGGGTAGAAGTCACGATCTCCAAGAGTCCACCCCCGTCGGCCCTGGCCTCTCGGCTCCCTCGGCCGCCCAATGTGGCTCCTCCGCCAACCCAAATCCCTCCTCGGCTCATCTGGTGGATGTTCCCAAGCTCGTGGCCGAATGCCTCTACGCTCCAAGTGTCTGAGAGACCCCTTCTTATACTTCTTTCTCCCAGCAAAGCCTTTGGAGACCAGTTAACTCAATCATTGACTCTCACCCAAAACCCAATCCTAAAGATGCCATGTCCGCAGCACCTCGGCTTACGCAGGTTCTAGTCTTATGACACCCTCACATCATCTGTTTTTGACCATCAAGACTTATCTCTGGTGTAGTTATGACAGCACAAGAGGATCATGTCTCCATAGTGTCCTTGCTGTTTCTGTGAAGGGCCTAGGTTTATAATTCACTGCAGACATCATAACATTCCAACACAGTGGCAGCTACACCTGACCTTGCCTCCCAGGCTAGCTGCCCTCGATCTCTCATTGCTGCTGGCTCTATCCAGCATTCAACCACAGCTTCCCTATTCGACGTTGGCAATCCGCTTTCCCACCCCACACTGTCTGGTTACAGGTTACTCACAGACTTTAATTATAAGCAAAGGTTATCACTGCATACGGTTGATGATTACAGACATTTAATTCTTACACACAATTATAAAACCATTACTGAAGATTAGAAGATATTAATGATAAGATATCAAAACAAGCATTCTAAAGATCAACTAAACCATGATGATCTTACAGTCGCTTTGCCCCTTATCTCAGTCCCTGGAATTCTATGAATTGCGTTAGCCTTGCGTCCCATGAACAGGCTGCTGTCTTGTTCTGCCAGGAATGCTGCTGACTGCATCTGTCATTTGGCCAAGCAAGGCCCAGCACCTCGGATTCTTCCATTTTAAAATCTAACCGGGTCTACCCAGGGCACATTACACTAGTTTAAAAGCATAATTATTCAAGAATAGCCATACATCGTGTAACAGTTACATAATACAAACCTGAACCTATCACTAATACTACTTATTTCATTTAGTCCATGTTAGTTAGCAGGAAGAATCCGAAATGGAGACTTTCCAGGATTTGCACACAGGTACAGACCCAGACCGTCCGTCTGACAGGTCCAGACCCAGACCGTCCGTCTGACAGGTCCAGACCCAGACCGTCCGACTGACAGGTCCAGACCCAGACCGTCCGACTGACAGGTCCAGACCCAGACCGTCCGACTGACAGGTATAGACCCAGACAGTCTGACTGACAGGTACAGACCCAGACAGTCTGACTGACAGGTACAGACCCAGACAGTCTGACTGACAGGTACAGACCCAGACCGTCCGACTGACAGGTACAGACCCAGACAGACAGTCTGACACAGAAATCACGAACAAATGAATTAAACAGTAAACTCACATTGAACACGGATCCTCGCAACATCTTTTGCTGCTCAATGTGTTCCTGAAAGGGGTTTCAAGAGGGCAACATTTTTAAAATACGGCAGGGTTGAGCAATTTAAATAGATTCCCTCATTGTGTCAATCATTTCAAACAGGTTCCATTCACATCAGCGCTGGTCTCAAACAACTCACCAACCAAAACAGTAGTCTCACACTGTCAGTGTATTAGAGGCAGTAACAGTACAGTCTCACACTGTCAGTGTATTAGAGGCAGTAACAGTAGCGTCACACTGTCAGTGTATTAGAGGCAGTAACAGTAGTCTCACACTGTCAGTGTATTAGAGGGAGTAACAGTAGTCTCACACTGTCAGTGTATTAGAGGCAGTAACAGTAGTCTCACACTGTCAGTGTATTAGAGGGAGTAACAGTAGTCTCACACTGTCAGTGTATTAGAGGCAGTAACAGTAGTCTCACACTCACTGTCAGAAGCTTTATAAAACACTAGTTCAGCCTCAACTGGAGTATGGTGTCCAATTCTGGGCACAACACTTTAGGAAGGATGTTAAGGTCTCTCTCTCCCTCTCGGGCGCTCTGTCTGTCTCGGTCTCGCGCACGCGCGCTCTCCCACTCACTCACACCCTGCCCCCCCTCCCACTCCCCCTCTCACACACTCCCT
>JASTWF010000589.1:173785-295431 GCA_030390025.1 Squalus acanthias
CCCTGAACAGTGAGATGGGGCCTCAGTTTTATATTCCCCTGAACAGTGAGATGAGGCCTCGGTTTAACATTCCCCTGAACAGTGAGATGGGGCCTCGGATTAACATTCCCCTGAACAGTGAGATGGGGCCTCCGTTTAACATCCCCTGAACAGTGAGATGGGGCCTCAGGTTAATATTCCACTGAACAGTGAGATGGGGCCTCGGTTTAACATCCCCTGAACAATGAGATGGGGCAACGGTTTAACATCCCCTGAACAGTGAGATGGCGCCTCAGTTTAATATTCCCCTGAACAGTGAGATGGCGCCTGGGTTTAACTTCCCCTGAACAGTGAGATGGGACCTCAGTTTAATATTCCCCTGAACAGGGAGATGTGGCCTCAGTTTAACATTCCTCTGAACAGGGAGATGATGCCTCAGTTTAATATTCCCCTGAACAGGGAGATGGGGCCTCTGTTTAACATCCCCTGAATAGGGAGATGGGGGCTCAGTTTAATATTCCCCTGAACAGGGAGATGGGGCCTCAGTTTAACATTCCCCTGAACAGTAAGATGGGGCCTCGGTTTAACATTCCCCTGAACAGTGAGATGGGGCCTCGGTTTAACATCCCCTGAACAAGAGATGGGGCCTCAGTTTAATATTCCCCTGAACAGTGAGATGGCGCCTCGGTTTCAACATTCCCCTGAACAGTGAGATGGGGCCTCGGATTAACATTCCCCTGAACAGTGAGATGGGGCCTCGGTTTAACATTCCCCTGAACAGTGAGATGGCGCCTGGGTTTAACTTCCCCTGAACAGTGAGATGGGACCTCAGTTTAATATTCCCCTGAACAGGGAGATGTGGCCTCAGTTTAACATTCCTCTGAACAGGGAGATGAGGCCTCAGTTTAATATTCCTCTGAACAGGGAGATGGGGGACTCAGTTTAACATTCCCCTGAACAGGGAGATGGGGCCTCAGTTTAATATTCCCCTGAACAGGGAGATGTGGCCTCTGTTTAACATCCCCTGAATAGGGAGATGGGGGCTCAGGTTAACATTCCCCTGAACAGGGAGATGGGGCCTCAGTTTAACATTCCCCTGAACAGTAAGAAGGGGCCTCGGTTTAACATTCCCCTGAACAGTGAGATGGGGCCTCGGTTTAACATCCCCTGAACAAGAGATGGGGCCTCAGTTTAACATTTCCCTGAACAGTGAGATGAGCCTCAGTTTAATATTCCCCTGAACTGTGAGATGGCGCCTCGGTTCAACATTCCCCTGAACAGTGAGATGGGGCCTCGGATTAACATTCCCCTGAACAGTGAGATGGGGCCTCGGTTTAACATTCCCCTCAACAGTGAGATGGGGCCTCGATTAACATTTCCCTGAACAGTGAGATGAGGGCCTCAGTTTAACATTCCCCTGAACAGTGAGATGGGGCCTCGGATTAACATTCCCTGAACAGTGAGATGGGGCCTCGGTTTAACATCCCCTGAACAGGGAGATGGGGCCTCAGTTTAATATTCCCCTGAACAGGGAGATGTGGACTCAGTTTAACATTCCCCTGAACAGGGAGATGAGGCCTCAGTTTAACATTCCCCTGAACAGTAAGATGGGGCCTCGGTTTAACATTCCCCTGAACAGTAAGATGGGGCCTCGGATTAACATTCCCCTGAACAGTGAGATGGCGCCTCGGATTAACATTCCCTTGAACAGTGATATGGGGCCTCGGTTTAACATCCACTGAACCGGGAGATGGGGCCTCAGTTTAATATTCCCCTGAACAGGGAGATGTGGACTCAGTTTAACATTCCCCTGAACAGGGAGATGGGGCCTCAGTTTAACATTCCCCTGAACAGTAAGATGGGGCCTCGGTTTAACATTCCGCTAAACAGTAAGATGGGGCCTCGGTTTAACCTTCCCCTGAACAGGGAGATGGGTCCACGGCTTAACATTCCCCTAATCAGGGAGATGGGGCCTTGGTTTAACATTCCCCTGAACAGCGAGATGGGGCCTCAGTTTAACATTCCCCTGAACAGTGAGATGGGGCCTCGTATTAACATTCCCCTGAACAGTGAGATGGGGCCTCGGTTCAACATTCCCCTGAACAGTGAGATGGGGCCTCGGATTAACATTCCCCTGAACAGTGAGATGGGGCCTCGGATTAGCATTCCCCTGAACAGTAAGATGGGGCCTCGGATTAATATTTCCCTGAAAAGTGAGATGAGGCCTCAGTTTAATATTCCCCTGAACAGAGAGATGGGGCCTCGGTTTAACATTCCCCTGAACAGTGAGATGGGGCCTCGGATTAGCATTCCCCTGAACAGTGAGATGGCGCCTCGGATTAGCATTCCCCTGAACAGTAAGATGGGGCCTCGGATTAACATTACCCTGAAAAGTGAGATGAGGCCTCAGTTTAATATTCCCCTGAACAGAGAGATGGGGCCTCGGCTTAATATTCCCCTCAACAGGGAGATGTGGACTCAGTTTAATATTCCCCTGAACAGGGAGATGGGGCCTCAGTTTAACACCCCTGAACAGGGAGATGGGGCCTCAGTTTAATATTCCCCTGAACAGTGAGATGGGGCCTCAGTTTAACATTCCCCTGAACAGTGAGATGGGGCCTCGGTTTTACATTCCCCTGAACAGTGAGATGGGGCCTCGGATTAACATTTCCCTGAACAGTGAGATGAGGCCTCAGTTTAATATTCCCCTGAACAGTGAGATGAGGCCTCGGTTTAACATTCCCCTGAACAGTGAGATGGGGCCTCCGTTTAACATCCCCTGAACAGTGAGATGGGGCCTCAGGTTAATATTCCCCTGAACAGTGAGATGGGGCTTCGGTTTCACATCCCCTGAACAGTGAGATGGGGCAACGGTTTAACATCCCCTGAACAGTGAGATGGCGCCTCAGTTTAATATTCCCCTGAACAGTGAGATGGCGCCTGGGTTTAACTTCCCCTGAACAGTGAGATGGGACCTCAGTTTAATATTCCCCTGAACAGGGAGATGTGGCCTCAGTTTAACATTCCCCTGAACAGGGAGATGAGGCCTCAGTTTAATATTCCCCTGAACAGCGAGATGGGGGACTCAGTTTAACATTCCCCTGAACAGGGAGATGGGGCCTCAGTTTAATATTCCCCTGAACAGGGAGATGGGGACTCTGTTTAACATCCCCTGAATAGGGAGATGGGGGCTCAGTTTAACATTCCCCTGAACAGGGAGATGGGGCCTCAGTTTAACATTCCCCTGAACAGTAAGAAGGGGCCTCGGTTTAACATTCCCCTGAACAGTGAGATGGGGCCTCGGTTTAACATCCCCTGAACAAGAGATGGGGCCTCAGTTTAACATTTCCCTGAACAGTGAGATGAGGCCTCAGTTTAATATTCCCCTGAACTGTGAGATGGCGCCTCGGTTCAACATTCCCCTGAACAGTGAGATGGGGCCTCGGTTTAACATTCCCCTGAACAGTGAGATGGGGCCTCAGTTTAACATTCCCCTGAACAGTGAGATGGGGCCTCGGATTAACATTTCCCTGAACAGTGAGATGAGGGCTCAGTTTAACATTCCCCTGAACAGTGAGATGGGGCCTCGGTTTAACATTCCCCTTAACAGGGAGATGATGGGGGCTCAATTTAATATTCCCCTGAACAGGGAGATGGTACCTCGGTTTAACATCCCCTGAACAGTGAGATGGGGCCTCAGTTTAACATCCCCTGAACAGTGAGATGGGGCCTCAGTTTAACATTCCCCTGAACAGTGAGATGGGGCCTCGGATTTACATTCCCCTGAACAGTGAGTTGGGGCCTCGGTTTAACATTCCCCTGAACAGTGAGATGGGGCCTCGGATTAACATTCCCCTGAACAGTGAGATGGGGCCTCCGTTTAACATCCCCTGAACAGTGAGATGGGGCCTCAGGTTAATATTCCACTGAACAGTGAGATGGGGCCACGGTTTAACATCCCCTGAACAATGAGATGGGGCAACGGTTTAACATTCCCCTGAACAGTGAGATGGGGCCTCGATTTAACAAATCCCTTAACAGGGAGATGATGGGGGCTCAGTTTAATATTCCCCTGAAAAGGGAGATGGGACCTCGGCTTAACATCCCCTGAACAGTGAGATGGGGCCTCGGTTTAACATCCCCTGAACAGTGAGATGGGGCCTCAGTTTAACATCCCCTGAACAGTGAGATGGGGCCTCAGTTTAACATTCCCCTGAACAGTGAGATGGGGCCTCGGTTTAACATCCCCTGAACAGTGAGATGGGGCCTCAGGTTAATATTCCCCTGAACAGTGAGATGGGGCCTCGGTTTAACATCCCCTGAACAGTGAGATGGGGCCACGGTTTAACATCCCCTGAACAGTGAGATGGCGCCTCAGTTTAATATTCCCCTGAACAGTGAGATGGCGCCTGGGTTTAACTTCCCCTGAACAGTGAGATGGGACCTCAGTTTAATATTCCCCTGAACAGGGAGATGTGGCCTCAGTTTAACATTCCCCTGAACAGGGAGATGAGGCCTCAGTTTAATATTCCCTGAACAGGGAGATGGGGCCTCAGTTTAACATTCCCCTGAACAGGGAGATGGGGCCTCAGTTTAATATTCCCCTGAACAGGGAGATGGGGCCTCGGTTTAACATCCCCTGAACAGTGAGATGGGGCCTCAGTTTAATATTCCCCTGAACAGGGAGATGTGGCCTCAGTTTAACATTCCCCTGAACAGGGAGATGGGCCTCAGTTTAATATTCCCCTGAACAGGGAGATGGGGCCTCAGTTTAACATTCCCCTGAACAGGGAGATGGGGCCTCAGTTTAATATTCCCCTGAACAGGGAGATGGGGCCTCTGTTTAACATCCCCTGAACAGTGAGATGGGGCTCAGTTTAACATTCCCCTGAACAGGGAGATGGGGCCTCAGTTTAACATTCCCCTGAACAGTGAGATGGGGCCTCGGTTTAACATCCCCTGAACAGTGAGATGGGGCCTCAGGTTTAACATTCCCCTGAACAGTGAGATGGGGCCTCAGTTTAACATTCCCCTGAACAGTGAGATGGGGCCTCGGTTTAACATTCCCCTGAACAGTGAGATGGGGCCTCAGTTTAACATTCCCCTGAACAGTGAGATGGGGCCTCAGGTTTAACATTCCCCTGAACAGTGAGATGGGGCCTCGGATTAACATTCCCCTGAACAGTGAGATGGGGCCTCAGTTTAACATTCCCCTGAACAGTGAGATGGGGCCTCGGTTTAACATTCCCTGAACAGTGAGATGGGGCCTCAGTTTAATATTCCCCTGAACAGTGAGATGGGGCCTCGGTTTAACATCCCCTGAACAGTGAGATGGGGCCTCAGTTTAACATCCCCTGAACAGTGAGATGGGGCCTCAGTTTAACATTCCCCTGAACAGTGAGATGGGGCCTCGGTTTAACATTCCCCTGAACAGTGAGATGGGGCCTCGTTTAACATTCCCCTGAACAGTGAGATGGGGCCTCGTTTAACATTCCCCTGAACAGTGAGATGGGGCCTCTGTTTAACATTCCCCTGAACAGTGAGATGGGGCCTCAGGTTTAACATTCCCCTGAACAGTGAGATGGGGCCTCAGTTTAACATCCCCTGAACAGTGAGATGGGGCCTCAGTTTAATATTCCCCTGAACAGTGAGATGGGCCTCGTTTAACATTCCCCTGAACAGGGAGATGGGGCCTCAGTTTAACATTCCCCTGAACAGGGAGATGGGGCCTCGGTTTAACATTCCCCTGAACAGTGAGATGGGGCCTCAGTTTAACATTCCCCTGAACAGTGAGATGGGGCCTCAGTTTAATATTCCCCTGAACAGTGAGATGGGGCCTCGGTTTAACATCCCCTGAACAGTGAGATGGGGCCTCAGTTTAATATTCCCCTGAACAGTGAGATGGGCCTCGGTTTAACATTCCCCTGAACAGTGAGATGGGGCCTCGGTTTAACATTCCCCTGAACAGTGAGATGGGCCTCGGTTTAACATTCCCCTGAACAGTGAGATGGGCCTCTGGTTTAACTTCCCCTGAACAGTGAGATGGGACCTCAGTTTAATATTCCCCTGAACAGGGAGATGTGGCCTCAGTTTAACATTCCTCTGAACAGGGAGATGAGGCCTCAGTTTAATATTCCTCTGAACAGGGAGATGGGGGACTCAGTTTAACATTCCCCTGAACAGGGAGATGGGGCCTCAGTTTAATATTCCCCTGAACAGGGAGATGGGGCCTCTGTTTAACATCCCCTGAATAGGGAGATGGGGCCTCAGTTTAATATTCCCCTGAACAGGGAGATGGGGCCTCTGTTTAACATCCCCTGAATAGGGAGATGGGGCCTCAGTTTAATATTCCCCTGAACAGGGAGATGGGGCCTCAGTTTAACATTCCCCTGAACAGTAAGAAGGGGCCTCGGTTTAACATTCCCCTGAACAGTGAGATGGGGCCTCGGTTTAACATTCCCCTGAACAGTGAGATGGGGCCTCCGTTTAACATCCCCTGAACAGTGAGATGGGGCCTCAGGTTAATATTCCCCTGAACAGTGAGATGGGGCTTCGGTTTCACATCCCCTGAACAGTGAGATGGGGCATCGGTTTAACATCCCCTGAACAGTGAGATGGGGCCTCAGTTTAATATTCCCCTGAACAGTGAGATGGGGGCCTGGTTTAACTTCCCCTGAACAGTGAGATGGGGCCTCAGTTTAATATTCCCCTGAACAGGGAGATGTGGCCTCAGTTTAACATTCCCCTGAACAGGGAGATGAGGCCTCAGTTTAATATTCCCCTGAACAGGGAGATGGGGCCTCAGTTTAACATTCCCCTGAACAGGGAGATGGGGCCTCAGTTTAACATTCCCCTGAACAGTGAGATGGGGCCTCGGTTTAACATCCCCTGAACAGTGAGATGGGGCCTCAGTTTAATATTCCCCTGAACAGTGAGATGGCGGCCTCGGTTTAACATTCCCCTGAACAGTGAGATGGGGCCTCGGTTTAACATCCCCTGAACAGTGAGATGGGGCTCAGTTTAACATTCCCCTGAACAGTGAGATGGGGCCTCGGTTTAACATTCCCCTGAACAGGTGAGATGGGGCCTCAGTTTAATATTCCCCTGAACAGGGAGATGGTACCTCGGTTTAACATCCCCTGAACAGTGAGATGGGGCCTCAGTTTAACATCCCCTGAACAGTGAGATGGGGCCTCAGTTTAACATTCCCCTGAACAGTGAGATGGGGCCTCGGATTAACATTCCCCTGAACAGTGAGATGGGGCCTCGGTTTAACATTCCCCTTAACAGGGAGATGATGGGGGCTCAATTTAATATTCCCCTGAACAGGGAGATGGTACCTCGGTTTAACATCCCCTGAACAGTGAGATGGGGCCTCAGTTTAACATCCCCTGAACAGTGAGATGGGGCCTCAGTTTAACATTCCCCTGAACAGTGAGATGGGGCCTCGGATTAACATTCCCCTGAACAGTGAGTTGGGGCCTCGGATTAGCATTCCCCTGAACAGTAAGTTGGGGCCTCAGAATAACATTTCCCTGAAAAGTGAGATGGGACCTCGGATTAACATTCCCCTGAACAGTGAGATGGCGCCTCGGATTAACATTCCTTTGAACAGTGATATGGGGCCTCGGTTTAACATCCCCTGAACCGGGAGATGGGGCCTCAGTTTAATATTCCCCTGAACAGGGAGATGTGGACTCAGTTTAACATTCCCCTGAACAGGGAGATGAGGCCTCAGTTTAATATTCCCCTGAACAGGGAGATGGGGCCTCAGTTTAACATCCCCTGAACAGGGAGATGGGGCCTCGGTTTAACATTCCCCTGAACAGTAAGATGGGGCCTGTAAGGGATACTCTCCTGACCCTGCGTGTCTCGTGGCCTGTGAGGTTCACGCGGCTCTGTGCAGCCTGTATGTCAGTGCGGGTCTAGGCCTGGTCTCCAGCCAGTCTGGGAACACTAGACACCCCTGTGAGTGGTTCGAATCACTCTCCCTTACGGTTCTAGACACTGGACTTAGATGCGAGAGCAGTAATGGAGATAAAACTCATGTAGACTTGGTTTGAACGGTACGAAATGGAAAATCTTTATTGCATGATACTTAAAATTATGAAATACATGTCATATGCACAGATTAATGACAGTACAATCTTACAAACAGTTATAATCACTCTTAGGGAAACGAGGAACGACCAGCACAACGTAAATAGGGCACACATTACAAATATCCTTAAACTTTAAACCCTCCCCTATCAATAACTATCCTAAAACTAGCTTCGTAGGATCCCGAGACTCATGCTCACCACTCGTAATAACTCGGAGAAATCCCGAATAGCTGATCGGATGTTTTTCACCGCAGCACCCACGTGTTGGTCAGGAGATCTCCTGGTCCCACTTGTTTACTGCTTCTGCTGCTCGGTCAGTCGGCTGGACCGTCCGCTGTAGTGAAGACCTCTGTTGGTTGGATACAGGGTATGGTGGAGCACCGTTGTCAATATCGCTGATACGATGTGTTTGCACAGTCCAGTTATCATCGATGCAATATGTCTTGTTAAAGAAGAAAACTTCCTGTCGAGAAGACTTGGCTGATCGACCTACAGGCGCGGTCGGGATTTACTGACCGTGGCGATGGATAAGGTCTTCTTCTCTTCTCCTCTCATCTCATCTCATCTCATCTCATCTCATCCCGGGCCTTCGGTTCCGCTGCCAGCTACCAACATAGGTCTTTGCAACAGTCTTTTACCCAGGAGCAGCCACGATGATAACAGCAGCAAGCGGCAAGAGTCAAGAGCAAAAGAGCAAGAGTCACGAACACGAGGCAAGAGAGCGAATGGACGGTTTGGGCCTGCAATTATAGTGCACAGTTCTTCCGTTTCCCGCCCAACTACAATGTCCATTCTTTTGTTTAAGGTTTGGCGCCCAAAAATGTCCTGTACGGGTGATCTCTGTCCTTAATGGGTTTCGGGGCTACTCCTGAATGTTTGAGTACCTGTTAATATTTCTCCCATTGTTAAATCGGTCGGTGTTCCCCCTGGAGGGGTTTGGGGCTTCCAAGTGTCCTGTATAACTACCTGCTAACGGCTCTCTCATCGTAGAGCCGTTGGGAGTTTACATATTAATGTCCTTTGGATGGGCCCTTGATGGCTTTCCTTTGTACCTGGGAGACCGATCCCAGTATCGATGTTTATACTGTAAACCCATAATGTCCTGTGTATTGTCTTCACTGTGCTGAATCGTTATCGATCCTGCAAAAATGTTTATTGGAGCGCCATCTTGTCTGCCTGCCGAAAAGTCTCGAATGTTCTGTCACGCGGTGCGGCGGCCATTTTACAGGCTGCTTGTGTCCAATTTAAACCTGACAGCATTCCGCTGAAATAAAAGCTGTTTTGAACGAAACTTGTGTTTTCTCCTTATTAAAATGAAATCGCGATAATTGCGAATTCTACAGTCCCTCCTGTTGATGCGAATAACTCCGCTTATCGTATCAAAAACTCAGTGGTGAGCAATCTTATCTCGATTTCACTCCGAATCCAGTAAATTAATCCCATAAAATTTTAACTTCACTAGGGTCTCTGTGTCGTCCTTATTTCCCAAGAAAATCACACTTTATATCACCATAGGCATCATTTGCCCTTAAACTTACACCACTTGTTTTCCTTCCCGGCGTAACCAGGCCGATACCTCACGCATCACCTGTATATTTATCTTTTATTCAAGGGAAGGAAAAACAAAACCCAAAAAACCAAACAATCAACACCATCACCAAAATAAACAAATCCCGACTCTTAAACATGTCGAGTTTCCAACGTATTTACACTGAGTACAAACTTCCGCGGCGCACGTGGCGAGCGGGAGTGACGCCGTTTTCCCATTACACTGCGCTCTCATCGTGCACGCGCACGTAACGTTCTCGCCACTCTCCCGTGTTCTCATGCTTGGTGAGGCGCTTGTCTCTTTTACAATGTATGAACAAAAGGTATACTACAATAAACACTTGACAGACGACTAAAATGTGGGAGGCTATTCTGACCCATGAGGGCACTTCAATATTCGTGAACAGATTCCACCACGGTGGAACCACTATGTCCAAAATGTCTGTACCTATCTCGACGGTTTTCTGTTCTAATGTATAGAAATGCTTTTGTGACACCGCGACGGCTTTCAGAAGTTTGGTTAAATGCTCGGGGAGAGGGGGAATGAGGTACCCAAAATGTGCGACAAATCGCTGCAAGTCGGTAAAATTCTCTTTTACTGTGAGATGAACAGTGGATGGTTCAGGGATTGGGATAATTCGCTGTTGTGCTACTTGAACTTCAGCCCTGGGTTTAAAACAGAAACTGCTGTCACTCACCGGACACCGGCTACGGTTTCCATGCTGGTAGTGTTGCGCTGCAGTGGTAACACAATATGTTCCACCCCCGATGTATGCTACCTGCGGAGGCACATGATCTTGTGCCATTGCCTCCATGGTGCAATTCATGGACTTGGCGCCAGCCGTTCTGAACCCGCACTGTGGTGTTAAAAAGGCATTCAAGTGCTGGGGGCACAGTATTATGTGTGCTCCCCTGCCACGACAACCAGAGAGATCTGTACCTGTCATCGTTTGCTCCCAGCGGATGACGTAAGGTGGAACCGCTGCATAACGAATGTGGGCTCCCCCCTGAATGACACCAATGTTCTCTACCCGATACACCGGGGCGGGCTTTGCTGTGTTGCCCAAAACCGGCATGCGTAATACTATTCCCATAATAGTATGGTTTGAACGTCCACAGTCCACGGGGACTGGGTAAGCTTCTGAAGCTAGCCTGAGCTGGCACGGACTTAATGCGTTCTGAAAAGGGTGGAGCGCCCGCAGGTGTTTGTTACTTATCCAGGACGGGACCAAACCTTGTTTTAAATCCTCCAAATTACTGCGGCCCTCGCCCAGTAACCACGCCCCGTAAAGCACGCACACCTCGTTCTGCGCAGCTTGATCGGATGCATTCCGATCTTCCCTAATCAGGGCATTTACCGTACGCGCATGTTTCTCCAGCTCTGCTATAATCTCTTTTAAGTGTAGTGTCATGGCTTGGTCCTCGTGCAGACCCGACCCTACCACTTTATTCTCATCTGTAAGAATATCCTTTAACTGTGTTTTTAAACCATTAATCTGGGTCTGCAGCTCCACACTGTCTAGAGCGTTGACCACAGATGTCCCTGTGTTAAAAGCAGTGAACGCATCGTTCACCAAACCCCTTCTTTGCCTCCCTACTTGGTCCAAAACTTCCTGCGGTGCGGTGTATAAACTTGTCTTATCGATTTCTGCAAAATCAAACTCGTAAAATTGCCTGAACATCTTGGTCAACAGGACCTGGTACAACTGTTCCGTCTTTTTGGGGCACCACTCTGGTAACCGTACCTCAGTGAGATTTAAAATCACCGAGGCCACCGCGTAATGTACCCCCTGAAATAGTATCTGGTCTGTGGGGACCAGTACCAAACCGTTCCCGGGTCCCTTACTAGTTTTAGGGCACCCTTCTTCCTCAGTTAGAACTACCGGAATCGTGGGCGGGGCTTTGCGTGGGCGCGTAATGAGCTCAGTGGCATTTACTGGGATCGGAGAGTATGGGGCTCCGCACCCCCTGGTGCTCGCATCCCACCTCATCCCCTGTCCGTTATCCTGCCACTGGTTAATAAAGAATATGGAGATGCCTTTGGGGCAAACGTACTTTGACCCCCACATACAAACATAAATCCCCTCATCTGGTTCCCACCATTTGTCCCAACAGACTTTCACTTGTCCATCTGTCCCCGTAATTGTCCGATGGGTATTATTACCCAGTCGCTCCCACTCAACCGAAGAGTTCCTCATAGTTTTGCTCAGCTTTCGCAGCCACCACCATCGGCTCAATGGGACATTCCCACTGCAGGTCAAACAAATCCGTTTGCCGACGGTGACGCTGATCCTGGGTGCGATGATCCGTACTTTGGGGCACATTAAAGAAGTCTCTTTGTAGGCGAACCCCGATGTGCTGGAATACTCCGTTGAGTTCGTTCCCAGCCATCCTGGCCACCTTCCCTTGTGGAAATAGGTGCTGGTCCCTTCTGCCTTCCGTCTTCCGGTCCCATCCACCGCGATGGGGGCCGTGTCCCCGGAACATCCAAACACCACGACATCCTTGGTGAGGCCCCGATAGGCCAATCCACATCCGATTGCCACGAGCAAAACTAGAAGTCGTTCCATCCTTCCTTGGTTCCTGTGATCAGATAGAATGAGGTAGCCAGCCTCGCAAAAAGTCTCTGGCTTTTGTGAAGGGTGAGCGGGTCCCCTGACCTCGCCTCACGTAAACTTCAACGTTTGCTAAATAGACTTCCTCTAAACCTAGCCTTAAAACTCCCATCATTTTGTCGTTATCTGTTAAAAACACTACAAACTTAAACTTATTAAAACTACTTAAAACTTTAAACTAAAACTTAAAACCTTAAACTAATAACTTTACAATGCCGCCCGTTCTCAGGGCGGCCCCTTTAAATCCTGAGAAGGCTGCTGCGAGCTCTTCCCGACGGTGGGAGGGCACTGACCCTTCCCTCTGATCTGCCGCAGCCTGTTGCTGCGCTGACCCTTTCCTCTGATCTGCCGCAGCCTGTTGCTGCGCTGACCCTTTCCTCTGATCTGCCGCAGCCTGTTACTGCTTCGATGTGGCCTGTCTCTACCCGGGTTATCTTAACCTGAAACTTACGCCCTGGGGCAGCCTGTGGACCTGACCACATCTTCCTGGGCTGGGGTACTCTGCTTGACCTACGGGGAATTGCTATGGGCGGGGGCTCCGTGACGGACGGACCGGGTCCCGAGACCTTCAACGGGATGACCTGGGGTTCCATCACAGGCGCCAGCCCCGCCTCCGCTGACTCCGCCTCCCTAACCTCGGGGCTGGCAGTTCGGGGCCCCGCCCTGCTCGGCCCAGCAGGCGGCCCTTCACTCGCGAACTCTGCCTCCCCTGAGGACTGGACGTTCAAAGCGGGCGGCCACACCTCTGGGAACCACATAGCGGCTGGCCCGGCCTCCTCCAGCTCCTTCCTCCTGCTGTCGGGACCTGCAGCTTGTGTGTCCACCCCGTATGGATCTCTACCTAGCGGCCCCAATCCTTCCAGACCGTTCCTCTGAAACCACCCGTCATCATCACTATGCTCATCTGCACTATCCTCATCTGACCAGGGTACCCTGGGGTCCTCGTCATCTAACCCCCAACTCCAGAAAAACGCTGCATGATCGTCCGGGATGTCCCTTCCCCTGATGCAAGCTGCTACGCCTGCCTGTGTGCCTTGTGGTCCTACCTGGGGCTGTGTTTTCCCATTGGCGGGATTTACCCCTGTAGTTTTCCCTTGCGCACCCGGCTGGTACAGTTTACATTGGTTTATGTGGAACCACTTAGTGCGCCGAGGTACTTTTACGGCGTAAACCATGGGACTCGCCTTGTCTACAATGTTGTAGGGTCCCATATACAGTGGTTCCAGACTCCCTACTCTGGCGTAGTTTCTGACCATGACCTGGTCTCCTACTTCCCACTCCCGCGTTTTGCGGGGTTCCAGCAACAAGCGATTGCCCTGGTGCTGCCTTCCCATGTTCCCAGCCGCCTGCTCATAAACTTGCTTCAGGCGCTCCAAGAGAGTTTGGGCGAACTTGTCCCTGCTGATCTCTTGAAGCTGACCCTCAGTGAGCACCGGGGCTAGCACATGGGTGGGGGTTCGCATGAGCCTGCCGGTCATTACCTCGTGCGGGGAGTACCCCGTACTTTTTGACTGACTGGCCCGGACCCCCATGAGGACTAAAGGCAGAACTTCCGCCCATTTTTGGGGCGAGTTCCTAGTCTCTTTCCTCAATTTCTCCTTCAGGGTCCGGTTCATACGTTCAACAATCCCGGATGACTGGGGATTGTGTGCTACGTGCCACTTCCCTTCAATGCCCAAAAGCATGAGGGTGTTCTGCATCACCTGGCCGGTGAAATGACTCCCTTGGTCTGACTCCACGAAACGGGGGAGTCCCCACCGCGAGAACACTTCCCGGACCAAGATTTTTGCTGTACCCAGTGCCGTAGCTGTTCGACAAGGGAAGGCTTCCACCCACTTGGAAAACACATCCACCAGGACGAGGCAGTACTTATAACCTCCCTGGGTGGTGGGCAGGGGTCCTATATAGTCGATCTGTATCGACTGCCATGGTCCCTCTACCCTTCTTACGTGTCCCATGGGCACCTTCCTTTTCTGGGGGTCTGGGTTGTTTGCAGCGCACACAAGACAGTTTGCACAGAACTCGCGGACTTGTTCCCTGAGCCCTGGCCACCATCCCGCTTGCTCTACCCGTTGCCAGGTAACCTCGGGCCCGGGGTGCCCTGCCCCTGGTCCCTCGTGAGCCAACTGGAGGAATTCCCTCCTGTGCTGCTGCGGCACAACCCACTGCTCCTCGCGGAACAGCATGCCTTCCTTAACTGAGAGGGTTGCCGTACTGTACGGACCTTCTACCTGCCTCCCCTCAGCAATCGTTTTTAGGACTGCTTTTAGGGCGGGATCCTGGGCTTGGACGGTCTTAAGGTCTAGGGGCAATGCTACCCTGGTGTTCCCGGTATTCCCGTCCCCACCTCGGACCGCTGCTATGGGTCCGGTTCTATAGGGGTTCCAGAAAGTACCGTCGCGGGCACCCTCCCTGGCTAGCGCATCCGCCTGCCGGTTGCCCTCCCCACGGGGCTCTGTGGAGGAGTGAGCTTTCACCTTATGGATGAAAATCTCCCCTTCCTCCCCTACTGCTGCTGCTAAGATCTTTTCCAGCAAGGGCTTTACCGTTAAAGGTCGCCCGTCCGCGGAGGTGTATCCACGGCGGGACCAAATGGCCAGGTATTCCGTACACGAATTGCAGGTGAACATACTGTCCGAGCAAATCGTGTATGGGGTTGGGAAAATGTCTGGGTGGGTTACCACGTACACCACGGCAGACAGCTCAGCCTGCTGCGCGCTCATGGTGCTAGGGAGCTTGATCGCCAGGGCAAGGTCTGCCGCAGGGTCATAAACTCCACACCCTGTGAGTCGCTCACCAGCAGATACTGTGCTAGACCCATCAACATAAATCTCGCGCCCAGTGGGATGTATCCCGGCCCGTAAACCTATGTTGACTTCCCACACCCCCTCCACCGAACACCGGTGGGCTGTACCGGGGTATACCAAATTGGCCGCAAGCCTGGGCTCGCAAAGACCTTTTACTCTGATGTCCAACTGGGAGAGAAGAAGGGTCCAACGCGCAATGCGTGCGCTGCTTACGGTCCCGTCTTTAATCCTCCCATCCAGAAGCATCTTAGTTGGTGTGTGATGTGTGAGGAGAGTGATGGGAGAGAGCCCTGTGAAGATCGCTGATCTTTTCACAGCCCAATGCGTGGCTAAAAGGTGCCTTTCGCAATTGGAAAAACTTCTCTCCACATCCGTTAATACCCTGGATGAATAGACAACCGGCCTCAGCTTGCCGTGACGCTCTTGGAGCAGCACGGCGCTTAAGCTGTCTCCGCTGGCAGCTACCTCCAGGAAAAACTCCTTCCCCCCATCTATGGCCCCTAAGGCTGGCGCGGTCTGCAGGTCCCTTTTTAACTTCTCGAAGGCTGCTTGGCAGCCCTCGTCCCAAAGCCACTCTACTCCCTTATGGAGGAGTCGGAGGAGCGGCGCCGCTGTGGCCGCATAATCCTCGATAAAATCCCTGCAGTAACCGGTCAGTCCCAAGAAGGACCTCACACCCCTTACGTTGTTGGGAATCGGTAATTCTTGCACCGACTCCCTCCTTGCTTTGTCTATGGCTCTTTCCCCAGCGCGTAGGGTCAGTCCCAGGAATTTTACTTCCTGCTGACCGATACGTGCTTTCTTTGGGTTTACTTTAAAACCCTTTCTCGCTAACAGCTCCAATAACTCGTCCAGCAGTGGTCCGTGCTCCTCCCTTGAGTCCGTAAATAGGAGCAAATCATCCACATACTGTACTATCTGATTGGGCTGACTAAACTCCTTTAAACTTCCTGCCATACACTGGTGAAAAATACTGGGGCTATTGTGGAAACCTTGTGGCAAGCAGTTCCACGTGTACTGTTGCCCTTTAAACGTAAAGGCAAACTTGTACTGGTCCTCTCGCCGCAGCGGGATGGACCAAAAACCGTTCGAGATATCCAGCACCGTGAACGTGGTCGCGGACGCTGGGATGCTCCCTATTAGGTCAGCAACTGCTGCTACTGTGGGCGCGCAGGCGGGGATGTTACTGTTAAGGACTCTGTAGTCCACCGTGGCTCTCCACGAATTATCCGGCTTCCTAACCGGCCATAATGGGGAGTTCACGTGTGTGGCTATCGGCCTCAACACGCCCTGCTGCACCAAGGAAGACATTGCTGCCTCCATATCGGGTTCTGCTTCTTTGGGGAAGTTATACTGCTTTTGGGGTCGGGTCATGGGGTCCCCATCTACGCTGACCTCAAACCCGACCACCCTCCCACAATCGTGCTTGTGGGTTGCAAACGCGTGCATATTATCTGTCACGTACGTTTGCATGTCCGTTGGGACATCTGCGACCATAAGCCTGAGGTCGTAGCCTCCGGATGGCTGTACGGTACACAGGACCCCTGTTTCTTCCTCCCCTTGAATTACCATTACCTCGCCTTTTTCCCCTTTAGCCCCCCAGAGACAGTGATTTCTGAGGTCCACGAGGATCCCGTGTCCCGCTAGCAGATCGGACCCGAGAATACCTCTTCCACCCCCCTTTTGCCATGCCATCAGTATACACTTCCACTTAAGGCGAAGTGTCCCTAAACGAATGGATAGCGGGAGGGAAAACGTGCCAGCCTGTTCTTTCCCTGTGAACCCTGCTAGCGTGAATGGGACCTTGGTAGATAGCGGCGAGTCAAAAGGGTCATCTGTATGGATTATGGTGCAAGAAGCTCCCGTGTCCAACAAATAACTGCCCTTTTGTTTCTCTACCTCCATCTCCACCACAGGTCGCCTCCACGCATCATAGCTGAGCGGACACAGGTAGACGGGCTGTGCTGGTTCTAGTCATGGGGCACTATTAGACGGTCCTGCGGCACCTACGGGGCCGGTTGCGACCGCCACCTGTCCACGCGCATTCAAAACCATCTTGCGCATGACTCCTAACACTGCCTCGAGGTCTTCGGGAGAGGTGGGTGCCTTTGCTTCCTTAGCCGGGACAGGCGCCTGGGCTCGGACCGCGGGATTTTTATCCTTGGAATCCTTCCAAGGGTTCCTGCAGTGCTTGCGCCAGTGCCCTGTCTTCCCACACCCGTAACAGGCATTACTTGCCTGTGGGGCGCGATTACCCTCCTGATGCCACTCTCTTTGAGCCGGGGCTGCGGGTCGTACCTCATGTACTCTTCCCTTAAAGGGACGTGTTGCCATACCCCTTATGTTACGGTAACCTAACGTGAGTCGATTCAAGACCGACTCTTCCGTAAGGTTGAGGTCATTGGGATCGAACCAGGCTTTTGCCTGCTCTCTAACGGCTGGTAAACTGTTGGCTATTATGCACCTAAGCCAATGAATTAAAGCGGCGCCTTCCACATCTTCGCGCTCGGGCGCACCTAGACAGCTGCGCTCATATACTGGCCACAGCCTGTCGGCAAAAACCTTCGGGGGTTCTCCCTCCATCTGCACTGTCTGTCCCACTCTAGCAAACGGACCTCCGTCGTTCGCTCCCACTACTTCTAGGACCTCATTTTTCAATTCCTCATAACTTTTATTACCCCTCTTGCTATCGCCTGAGAGACACTGAAGGACCGAGCTATCTAATGAGAACAGCAGCATTTTTGCTGTCTCCCCATCATCGCAGCCGTTGATGGCTGCGGCTTGCTCAACTTCCCTAAAATGTACGGAAGGGTCGTCTATCTCGGTCAGCTTCCTTACGTGGTTTATCATAGCCCTCAGCTGATGTGAACTGTGAGGCAACACCAGCTGTCCGAGGAGATCCCCCGGTTCTTCCCCACCGTTTCTGCTTGGGCCCCTTTTAATCCCCGTTACTGGATACAACGATCCCTTTTCTACCTCCTTTTCAACGGGCTCTTTTGTTTCTTCCGTTGCTTCCTCCCTAACCCAGGTTTCTGAATAGCTGGGTGGCGCGGAGGGCGCAGTGGCTACTACCTCTTCTGCTTTACTTGGTGGGGAATTTCTAAATCTCTCATTTACTAGCGGCTGGCGTGCCGACGGATTAATAAGGCACACCATGCCGTTCGCATTATTCACGGCCTTTTTGAGGCTCTCTATCTCTTTTTCGCAGGCGCTATGGTCGGCTCCCTGAAACTTATCCTCAAGGGCCAACTTATACGCCGACCTAACCCCCATTAAGCTCTCTTCTTGAGTTCTTATCTGGGCAGCTTGACGGTTACATCTTTCCTTCATCCTACTCTCGTTTAATTTTGCTTCAGTGATCTGGCACTCGAGATACTCTACCCTTGTTTTAAGGTAACTGGAGACTTCCTGGCTTTCCTGGCGTAACTCATTTAAACTCTTAATGAGCGCCTCCCCTCCAGAAACCTTCTCCTCCATTTCCTCCTCTAACTGCTTGATTCGAGCGGTTAGCGCTGTATTGGTCTGGTTTGAAATCTGAACCTGCCTTTTGTAGCACATAAGCCAGACTGCTTTCTCAACTGCCTTTTTATGCTCCTTACTATCCGTCCACCTTTCAGCTGCCTCTAGTGGGCTCTTATCCGCTAACAGTTCGCTTATCCACTTTTTCGTTAGATTAACCTTTCCAAATACGTAATCCGCTATCTTTTCCTGCATCACATTTCGTACAGTCATTCCAAAATCTAACACACTACCCTCTCGCTGCCAGTGTCCTGCCGCGGTCGCCATTTTCTGTAAGGGATACTCTCCTGACCCTGCGTGTCTCGTGGCCTGTGAGGTTCACGCGGCTCTGTGCAGCCTGTATGTCAGTGCGGGTCTAGGCCTGGTCTCCAGCCAGTCTGGGAACACTAGACACCCCTGTGAGTGGTTCGAATCACTCTCCCTTACGGTTCTAGACACTGGACTTAGATGCGAGAGCAGTAATGGAGATAAAACTCATGTAGACTTGGTTTGAACGGTACGAAATGGAAAATCTTTATTGCATGATACTTAAAATTATGAAATACATGTCATATGCACAGATTAATGACAGTACAATCTTACAAACAGTTATAATCACTCTTAGGGAAACGAGGAACGACCAGCACAACGTAAATAGGGCACACATTACAAATATCCTTAAACTTTAAACCCTCCCCTATCAATAACTATCCTAAAACTAGCTTCGTAGGATCCCGAGACTCATGCTCACCACTCGTAATAACTCGGAGAAATCCCGAATAGCTGATCGGATGTTTTTCACCGCAGCACCCACGTGTTGGTCAGGAGATCTCCTGGTCCCACTTGTTTACTGCTTCTGCTGCTCGGTCAGTCGGCTGGACCGTCCGCTGTAGTGAAGACCTCTGTTGGTTGGATACAGGGTATGGTGGAGCACCGTTGTCAATATCGCTGATACGATGTGTTTGCACAGTCCAGTTATCATCGATGCAATATGTCTTGTTAAAGAAGAAAACTTCCTGTCGAGAAGACTTGGCTGATCGACCTACAGGCGCGGTCGGGATTTACTGACCGTGGCGATGGATAAGGTCTTCTTCTCTTCTCCTCTCATCTCATCTCATCTCATCTCATCTCATCCCGGGCCTTCGGTTCCGCTGCCAGCTACCAACATAGGTCTTTGCAACAGTCTTTTACCCAGGAGCAGCCACGATGATAACAGCAGCAAGCGGCAAGAGTCAAGAGCAAAAGAGCAAGAGTCACGAACACGAGGCAAGAGAGCGAATGGACGGTTTGGGCCTGCAATTATAGTGCACAGTTCTTCCGTTTCCCGCCCAACTACAATGTCCATTCTTTTGTTTAAGGTTTGGCGCCCAAAAATGTCCTGTACGGGTGATCTCTGTCCTTAATGGGTTTCGGGGCTACTCCTGAATGTTTGAGTACCTGTTAATATTTCTCCCATTGTTAAATCGGTCGGTGTTCCCCCTGGAGGGGTTTGGGGCTTCCAAGTGTCCTGTATAACTACCTGCTAACGGCTCTCTCATCGTAGAGCCGTTGGGAGTTTACATATTAATGTCCTTTGGATGGGCCCTTGATGGCTTTCCTTTGTACCTGGGAGACCGATCCCAGTATCGATGTTTATACTGTAAACCCATAATGTCCTGTGTATTGTCTTCACTGTGCTGAATCGTTATCGATCCTGCAAAAATGTTTATTGGAGCGCCATCTTGTCTGCCTGCCGAAAAGTCTCGAATGTTCTGTCACGCGATGCGGCGGCCATTTTACAGGCTGCTTGTGTCCAATTTAAACCTGACAGCATTCCGCTGAAATAAAAGCTGTTTTGAACGAAACTTGTGTTTTCTCCTTATTAAAATGAAATCGCGATAATTGCGAATTCTACAGGCCTCGGTTTAACATTCCGCTAAACAGTGAGATGGGGCCTCGGTTTAACATTCCCCTGAACAAGTGATGGGGCCTCAGTTTAACATTTCCCTGAACAGTGAGATGAGGCCTCAGTTTAATATTCCCCTGAACAGGGAGATGGGGCCTCTGTTTAACATCCCCTGAATAGGGAGATGGGGGCTCAGTTTAACATTCCCCTGAACAGGGAGATGGGGCCTCAGTTTAACATTCCCCTGAACAGTAAGAAGGGGCCTCGGTTTAACATTCCCCTGAACAGTGAGATGGGGCCTCGGTTTAACATCCCCTGAACAAGAGATGGGGCCTCAGTTTAACATTTCCCTGAACAGTGAGATGAGGCCTCAGTTTAATATTCCCCTGAACTGTGAGATGGCGCCTCGGTTCAACATTCCCCTGAACAGTGAGATGGGGCCTCGGATTAACATTCCCCTGAACAGTGAGATGGGGCCTCGGTTTAACATTCCCCTCAACAGTGAGATGGGGCCTCGGATTAACATTTCCCTGAACAGTGAGATGAGGGCTCAGTTTAACATTCCCCTGAACAGTGAGATGGCGCCTCGGATTAACATTCCCTTCAACAGTGATATGGGGCCTCGGTTTAACATCCCCTGAACCGGGAGATGGGGCCTCAGTTTAATATTCCCCTGAACAGGGAGATGTGGACTCAGTTTAACATTCCCCTGAACAGGGAGATGAGGCCTCAGTTTAACATTCCCCTGAACAGTAAGATGGGGCCTCGGTTTAACATTCCCCTGAACAGTAAGATGGGGCCTCGGATTAACATTCCCCTGAACAGTGAGATGGCGCCTCGGATTAACATTCCCTTGAACAGTGATATGGGGCCTCGGTTTAACATCCACTGAACCGGGAGATGGGGCCTCAGTTTAATATTCCCCTGAACAGGGAGATGTGGACTCAGTTTAACATTCCCCTGAACAGGGAGATGGGGCCTCAGTTTAACATTCCCCTGAACAGTAAGATGGGGCCTCGGTTTAACATTCCGCTAAACAGTGAGATGGGGCCTCGGTTTAACATTCCCCTGAACAAGTGATGGGGCCTCAGTTTAACATTTCCCTGAACAGTGAGATGAGGCCTCAGTTTAATATTCCCCTAAACTGTGAGATGGCGCCTCGGTTCAACATTAACCTGAACAGTGAGATGGGGCCTCAGTTTAAAATTTCCCTGAACAGTGAGATGAGGCCTCAGTTTTATATTCCCCTGAACAGTGAGATGAGGCCTCGGTTTAACATTCCCCTGAACAGTGAGATGGGGCCTCGGATTAACATTCCCCTGAACAGTGAGATGGGGCCTCCGTTTAACATCCCCTGAACAGTGAGATGGGGCCTCAGGTTAATATTCCACTGAACAGTGAGATGGGGCCTCGGTTTAACATCCCCTGAACAATGAGATGGGGCAACGGTTTAACATCCCCTGAACAGTGAGATGGCGCCTCAGTTTAATATTCCCCTGAACAGTGAGATGGCGCCTGGGTTTAACTTCCCCTGAACAGTGAGATGGGACCTCAGTTTAATATTCCCCTGAACAGGGAGATGTGGCCTCAGTTTAACATTCCTCTGAACAGGGAGATGAGGCCTCAGTTTAATATTCCCCTGAACAGGGAGATGGGGGACTCAGTTTAACATTCCCCTGAACAGGGAGATGGGGCCTCAGTTTAATATTCCCCTGAACAGGGAGATGGGGCCTCTGTTTAACATCCCCTGAATAGGGAGATGGGGGCTCAGTTTAACATTCCCCTGAACAGGGAGATGGGGCCTCAGTTTAACATTCCCCTGAACAGTAAGATGGGGCCTCGGTTTAACATGCCCCTGAACAGTGAGATGGGGCCTCGGTTTAACATCCCCTGAACAAGAGATGGGGCCTCAGTTTAACATTTCCCTGAACAGTGAGATGAGGCCTGAGTTTAATATTCCGCTGAACTGTGAGATGGCGCCTCGGTTCAGCATTCCCCTGAACAGTGAGATGGGGCATTGGATTAACATTCCCCTGAACAGTGAGATGGGGCGTCGGTTTAACATTCCCCTGAACAGTGAGATGGGGCCTCGGATTAACATTTCCCTGAACAGTGAGATGAGGGCTCAGTTTAACATTCCCCTGAACAGTGAGATGGGGCCTCGGTTTAACATTCCCCTTAACAGGGAGATGATCGGGGCTCAATTTAATATTCCCCTGAACAGGGAGATTGTACCTCGGATTAACATTTCCCTGAACAGTGAGATGTGGCCTCAGTTTAACATCCCCTGAACAGTGAGATGGGGCCTCAGTTTAACATTCCCCTGAACAGTGAGATGTGGCCTCGGATTAACATTCCCCTGAACAGTGAGATGGGGCCTCGGATTAGCATTCCCCTGAACAGTAAGTTGGGGCCTCAGAATAACATTTCCCTGAAAAGTGAGATGAGGCCTCAGTTTAATATTCCCCTGAACAGAGAGATGGGGCCTCGGTTTAACATTCCCCTGAACAGTGAGATGGGGCCTCAGTTTAACATTCCCCTGAACAGGGAGATGAGGCCTCAGTTTAATATTCCCCTGAACAGGGAGATGGGGCCTCAGTTTAACATCCCCTGAACAGGGAGATGGGGCCTCAGTTTAACATTCCCCTGAACAGGGAGATGGGGCATCAGTTTAACATTCCCCTGAACAGTAAGATGGGGCCTCGGTTTAACATTTCGCTAAACAGTGAGATGGGGCCTCGGTTTAACATTCCCCTGAACAAGTGATGGGGCCTCATTTTAACATTTCCCTGAACAGTGAGATGAGGCCTCAGTTTAATATTCCCCTAACCTGTGAGATGGCGCCTCGGTTCAACATTAACCTGAACAGTGAGATGGGGCCTCAGTTTAAAATTTCCCTGAACAGTGAGATGAGGCCTCAATTTAATATTCCCCTGAAATGTGAGATGGGGCCTCGGTTCAATATTCCCCTGAACAGTGAGATGGGGCCTCGGATTAACATTCCCCTGAACAGTGAGATGGGGCCTCGTATTAACATTCCCCTGAAAAGTGAGATGAGGCCTCAGTTTAATATTCCCCTGAACAGAGAGATGGGGCCTCGGTTTAACATTCCCCTGAACAGTGAGATGGGGCCTCGGATTAACATTCCCCTGAATAGTGACATGGCGCCTCGGATTAACATTCCCCTGAACAGTGAGATGGGGCCTCAGTTTAACATCCCCTGAACAGTGAGATGGAGCCTCGGTTTAACATCCCCTGAACAGCGAGATGGGGCCTCAGTTTAATATTCCCCTGAACAGGGAGATGTGGACTCAGTTTAACATTCCCCTGAACAGGGAGATGAGGCCTCAGTTTAATATTGCCCTGAACAGGGAGATGGGGCCTCAGTTTAACATTCCCATGAACAGGGAGATGGGGCCTCAGTTTAACAATCCCCTGAACAGGGAGATGGGGCCTCAGTTTAACATTCCCCTGAACAGTAAGATGGGGCATCGGTTTAACATTCCCCTGAACAGTGAGATGGGGCCTCAGTTTAACATCCCCTGAACAGTGAGATGGAGCCTCGGTTTAACATCCCCTGAACAGCGAGATGGGGCCTCAGTTTAATATTCCCCTGAACAGGGAGATGTGGACTCAGTTTAACATTCCCCTGAACAGGGAGATGAGGCCTCAGTTTAATATTGCCCTGAACAGGGAGATGAGGCCTCAGTTTAACATTCCCATGAACAGGGAGATGGGGCCTCAGTTTAACAATCCCCTGAACAGGGAGATGGGGCCTCAGTTTAACATTCCCCTGAACAGTAAGATGGGGCATCGGTTTAACATTCCCCTGAACAGTGAGATGGGGCCTCGGTTTAACATTCCCCTGAACAAGAGATGGAGCCTCAGTTTAACATTTCCCTGAACAGTGAGATGAGGCCTCAGTTTAACATTCCCCTAAACTGTGAGAAGACGCCTCGGTTCAACATTAACCTAAACAGTGAGATGGGGCCTCGGATTAACATTCCCCTGAACAGTGAGATGGGGCCTCGGATTAACATTTCCCGGAACAGTGAGATGAGGCCTCAGTTTAATATTCCCCTGAACAGTGAGATGAGGCCTCGGTTTAACATTCCCCTGAACAGTGAGATGGGGCCTCGGATTAACATTTCCCTGAACAGTGAGATGGGGCCTCAGTTTAACATCCCCTGAACAGGCAGATGTGGCCTCAGGTTAATATTCCCCTGAACAGGGAGATGGGGGCCTCAGTTTAACATTCCCCTGAACAGGGAGATGGGGCCTCAGTTTAATATTCCCCTGAACAGGGAGATGGGGCCTCTGTTTAACATCCCCGGAATAGGGAGATGGGGCCTCAGTTTAACATTCCCCTGAACAGTAAGATGGGGCCTCGGTTCAACATTAACCTGAACAGTGAAATGGGGCCTCAGTTTAAAATTTCCCTGAAAAGTGAGATTAGGCCTCAGTTTAATATTCCCCTGAAATGTGAGATGGGGCCTCGGTTCAAAATCCCCCTGAACAGTGAGATGGGGCCTCGGATTAACATTCCCCTGAACAGTGAGATGGGGCCTCGTATTAACATTCCCCTGAAAAGTGAGATGAGGCCTCAGTTTAATATTCCCCTGAACAGTGAGATGGGTCCTCGGATTAACATTCCCCTGAATAGTGACATGGCGCCTCGGATTAACATTCCCCTGAACAGCGAGATGGGGCCTCAGTTTAACATCCCCTGAACAGTGAGATGGAGCCTCGGTTTAACATCCCCTGAACAGGGAGATGGGGCCTCAGTTTAATATTCCCCTGAACAGGGAGATGTGGACTCAGTTTAACATTCCCCTGAACAGGGAGATGAGGCCTCAGTTTAATATTCCCCTGAACAGGGAGATGGGGCCTCAGTTTAACAATCCCCTGAACAGGGAGATGGGGCCTCAGTTTAACATTCCCCTGACCAGTAAGATGGGGCATCGGTTTAACATTCCCCTAAACAGTGAGATGGGGCCTCGGTTTAACATTCCCCTGAACAAGAGATGGAGCCTCAGTTTAACATTTCCCTGAACAGTGAGATGAGGCCTCAGTTTAACATTCCCCTAAACTGTGAGAAGACGCCTCGGTTCAACATTAACCTAAACAGTGAGATGGGGCCTCGGATTAACATTCCCCTGAACAGTGAGATGGGGCCTCGGATTAACATTTCCCGGAACAGTGAGATGTGGCCTCAGTTTAATATTCCCCTAAACAGTGAGATGAGGCCTCGGTTTAACATTCCACTGAACAGTGAGATGGGGCCTCAGTTTAACATCCCCTGAACAGGCAGATGTGGCCTCAGGTTAATATTCCCCTGAACAGGGAGATGGGGGACTCAGTTTAACATTCCCCTGAACAGGGAGATGGGGCCTCAGTTTAATATTCCCCTGAACAGGGAGATGGGGCCTCTGTTTAACATCCCCTGAATAGGGAGATGGGGCCTCAGTTTAACCTTCCCCTGAACAGGGAGATGGGGCCTCAGTTTAACATTCCCCTGAACAGTAAGATGGGGCCTCGGTTTAACATTCCCCTGAACAGTGAGATTGGGCCTCCGTTTAACATCCCCTGAACAAGAGATGGGGCCTCAGTTTAACATTTCCCTGAACAGTGAGATGGGGCCTCGGATTAACATTACCCTGAACAATGAGATGAGGCCTCAGTTTAACATTCCCCTGAACAGTGAGATGGGGCCTCGGTTTAACATTCCCCTTAACAGGGAGATGATGGGGGCTCAGTTTAATATTCCCCTGAACAGAGAGATGGGACCTCGGTTTAACATCCCCTGAACAGTGAGATGGGGCCTCAGTTTAACATCCCCTGAACAGTGAGATGGGGCCTCAGTTTAACATTCCCCTGAACAGTGAGATGGAGCCTCGGATTAACATTCCCCTGAACAGTGAGATGGGGCCTCGGATTAGCATTCCCCTGAACAGTAAGGTGGGGCCTCGGATTAACATTTCCCTGAAAAGTGAGATGAGCCCTCAGTTTAATATTCCCCTGAACAGAGAGATGGGGCCTCGGTTTGACATTCCCCTGAACCGTGAGATGGGGCCTCGGATTAACATTCCCCTGAACAGTGAGATGGGGCCTCAGTTTAACATCCCCTGAAAAGTGAGATGGGGCCTCAGTTTCACATTCCCCTGAACAGTGAGATGCCGCCTCGGTTTAACATTCCCGTGAACAGTGAGATGGGGCCTCAGTTTAACATTCCCCTGAACAGGGAGATGGGGCCTCGGCTTAACATCCCCTGAACAGTGAGATGGGGCCTCGGTTTAATATTCCCCTGAACCGTGAGATGGGGCCTCGGTTTAACATCCCCTGAACAGTGAGATGGGGCCTCAGTTTCACATTCCCCTGAACAGGGAGATGGGGCCTCGGTTTATCATTCCCCTGAAAAGTAAGATGGGGCCTCAGTTTCACATTCCCCTGAACAGTGAGATGAGGCCTCGGTTTAACATTCCCCTGAACAGTGAAATGGCGCCTCGGATTAACATTCCCCATAACAGTGAGATGGGGCCTCTTTTAATATTCCCCTGAACAGGGAGATGGGGCCACGGCTTAACATTCCCCTGAACAGCGAGATGGGGCCTCAGTTTAACATTCCCCTGAACATGGAGATGGGGCCTCAGTTTAACATTCCCCTGAACAGTGAGATGGGGCCTTAGTTTAACATTCCCCTGTACAGGGAGATGGGGCCTCAGTTTAACATTCCCCTGAACAGGGAGATGGGGCCTTAGTTTAACATTTCCCT
This sequence comes from Squalus acanthias, assembly GCA_030390025.1. NCBI lineage: Eukaryota > Metazoa > Chordata > Chondrichthyes > Squaliformes > Squalidae > Squalus > Squalus acanthias. Next base: position 200,992 of record JASTWF010000589.1, read on the forward strand.
GAACAGTGAGATGGGGCCTCAGTTTAACCTTACCCTGAACAGTGAGATGGCGCCTCGGTTTATTATTCCCCTGAAAAGTGAGATGAGGCCTCAGTTTAATATTCCCCTGAACAGAGAGATGGGGCCTCGGTTTAACATTCCCCTGAACAGTGAGATGGGGCCTCGGATTAACATTCCCCTGAACAGTGAGATGGCGCCTCGGATTAACATTCCCCTGAACAGTGAGATGGGGCCTCAGTTTAACATCCCCTGAACAGTGAGATGGGGCCTCAGTTTCACATTCCCCCGAACAGTGAGATGTGGCCTCGGTTTAACATTCCCCTGAACAGTGAGATGGGGCCTCAGTTTAACATCCCCTGAACAGTGAGATGGGGCCTCAGTTTAACATCCCCTGAACAGTGAGACGGTGCCTCAGTTTATTATTCCCTCAGAATGAGACAGAGAGTCCCAGAGTGAGACAGAGAGTCACAGAGAGACCGAGAGAGAATCCGAGTGTCCCAGAGTGTCCCAGAGAGTCCCAGAGAAAGCCACAGAGTCCCAGAGAGAGACAGAGAGTCCCAGAGTGAGTCACAGAGAGAGACCCAGAGAGAGACAGAGTAAACCAGATTGTCCCAGAGAGTCCCAGAGAGTCTCAGAGAGAGACAGTGTCCCGGAGAGTCCCAGAGAGAGCCAGAGCGTCCCAGAGAGAGACAGAGAGTCCCAGAGAGAGTCGCAGAGTCCCAGAGAGAGACAGAGTGTCCCAGAGAGAGACAGAGAGTCCCAGAGAGAGTCCCAGAGTCCCAGAGAGAGACAGAGTGTCCCAGAGAGAGCCAGAGCATCCCAGAGAGAGACAGAGAGTCCCAGAGAGACCCAGAGAGTCCAGGAGAAAGACAGAGAGTCCCAGAGAGAGTCACAGAGAGAGACCCAGAGAGAGGCAGAGTGTCCCAGAGAGAGACAGATTGTCCCAGAGAGGCTCAGAGAGAGACAGTGTCCCAGAGAGTCCCAGAGAGAGCCAGAGAGTCCCAGAGAGAGCCAGGGAATCCCAGAGAGACCCAGAGAGAGACAGAGAGTCCCAGAGAGAGACACAGAGAGTCCCAGAGAGAGTCACAGAGAGAGACTCAGAGAGAGACAGAGTGAACCAGAGTGTCCCAGAGAGTCCCAGAGAATCTCAGAGAGAGACAGAGAGTCCCGGAGAGAGCCGGGGAGTCCCAGAGAGTCCCAGAAAGAGTTAAAGTGTCCCAAAGAGTCCCAGAGAGAGCCAGAGCATCCTAGAGAGAGACAGAGAGTCCCAGAGAGAGACGGAGAGTCCCAGAGAGACCCAGAGAGAGACAGAGAGTCCTGGAGAGAGCCGGGGCGTCCCAGAGAGGCTCAGAGAGAGACAGTGTCCCAGAGAGTCCCAGAGAGAGCCATAGAGTCCCAGAGAGAGTCAAAGCATCCCAGAGAGTCCCAGAGACCCAGAGAGAGACAGAGAGTCCCAGAGAGAGACAGTGTCCCAGAGAGAGACAGAGAGTCCCAGAGACCCAGAGAGAGACAGAGAGTCCCAGAGAGAGACAGAGTCCCAGAGAGTCCCAGAGACTCCCAGAGAGAGACCCAGAGAGAGACAGAGTGTCCCAGAGAGTCCCAGAGAGAGCCAGAGAGTCCCAGAGACCCAAAGAGAGACAGAGAGTCCCAGAGAGACCCAGAGAGTCCCAGAGAGTCCCAGCGTGTCCCAGAGTTTCCCAGAGAGTCCCAGAGAGAGACAGTGTCCCAGAGAGTGCCAGAGAGTCCCAGAGAGAGACAGAGAGTGCCAGAGAGATGGGGCCTCAGTTTAACATCCCCTGAACAGTGAGATGGGGCCTCAGTTTAACATCCCCTGAACAGTGAGATGGGGCCTCAGTTTAACATCCCCTGAACAGTGAGATGGGGCCTCAGTTTAATATTCCCTCAGAATGAGACAGAGAGTCCCAGAGAGACCCAGAGAGAGACCGAGTGTCCCAGAGATTCCCAGAGAAAGCCAGAGAGTCCCAGAGAGAGACAGAGAGTCCCAGAGAGAGACACAGAGAGACAGAGTGTCCCAGAGAGAGTCACAGAGAGAGACCCAGAGAGAGACAGAGTGAACCAGAGTGTCCCAGAGAGTCCCACAGAGAGACAGAGAGTCCCAGAGAGAGTCCCAGAGTCCCAGAGAGAGACAGAGTGTCCCAGAGAGAGACAAAGTGTCCCAGAGAGAGTCCCAGAGAGAGACCCAGAGAGGGCAGAGTGTCCCAGAGAGAGACAGATTGTCCCAGAGAGGCGCGGAGAGAGACAGTGTCCCAGAGAGTCCCAGAGAGAGCCAGAGAGTCCCAGAGAGAGCCAGAGCATCCCAGAGAGAGACAGAGAGTCCCAGAGAGAGACAGACTGTCCCAGAGAGAGACAGAGAGTCCCAGAGAGAGACAGAGTGTCCCAGAGTGTCCCAGAGTGTCCCAGAGTGTCCCAGAGTGTCCCAGAGAGTCCCAGAGAGTCCCAGAGAGACCCAGAGAGAGACAGACAGTCCCAGAGTGACCCAGAGTGTCCCAGAGAGAGCCAGAGAGTCCCAGAAAGTCCCAGAGACCCAGAGAGAGACAGAGATTCCCAGACAGAGACAGTGTCCCAGAGAGAGACAGAGTGTCCCAGAGACCCAGAGAGAGACAGAGAGTCCCAGAGAGAGACAGAGAGTCCCAGAGAGAGACAGAGAGTCCCAGAGAGAGACAGAGAGTCCCAGAGAGAGACAGAGTCCCAGAGAGTCACAGAGACTCCCAGAGAGAGACCCAGAGCGAGACAGAGAGTGCCACAGAGTGACAGAGAGTCTCACAGAGAGACAGAGAGTCCCAGAGTGTCCCAGAGAGTCCCAGAGAGAGACAGAGAGTCCCAGAGACCCAAAGAGAGACAGAGAGTCCCGGAGAGTCCCGGAGAGTCCCAGAGAGTCCCAGAGAGACCCAGCGAGTCCCAGAGTGTCCCCGAGAGTCCCCGAGAGTCCCAGAGACCCAAAGAGAGACAGAGAGTCCCGGAGAGTCCCGGAGAGTCCCAGAGAGTCCCAGAGAGACCCAGCGAGTCCCAGAGTGTCCCCGAGAGTCCCCGAGAGTCCCAGAGAGAGACAGAGAGTGCCACAGAGTGACAGAGAGTCCCACAGAGAGACAGAGAGTCCCAGAGTGTCCCAGAGAGTCCCAGAGAGAGACAGAGAGTCCCAGAGAGACCCAGAGAGAGACAGAGAGTCCCAGAGAGTGTCCCAGAGAGACCCATTTAGAGACAGAGTCGCAGAGAGAGACAGAGAGTCGCAGAGAGAGACAGAGAGTCCCAGAGAGAACCAGAGAGTCCCAGAGAGAGCCAGAGAGTCCCAGAGAGGGACAGAGAGTCCGAGAGAGACCCAGCGTGTCCCAGAGAGTCCCAGAGAGCCAGAGAGAGACAGAGAGTCCCAGAGAGACCCAGTTAGAGTCAGAGTGTCCTAGAGAGTCCCAGTGAGAGACCCAGAGACCCAGAGAGAGACAGAGAGAGACAGAGAGTCACAGAGTGTCCCAGAGAGTCCCAGAGGGGCCCAGAGAGTCCCAGAGAGTTACAGAGAGTCCCAGACACCCAGAGAGAGACAGAGAGTCCCAGAGAGTGTCCCAGAGAGACCCATTTAGAGACAGAGAGTCCCAGAGAGAGACAGAGAGTCGCAGAGAGAGACAGAGAGTCCCAGAGAGAACCAGAGAGTCCCAGAGAGGGACAGAGAGTCCCGGAGAGAGCCGGGGAGTCCCAGAGAGTCCCAGAAAGAGTTAAAGTGTCCCAAAGAGTCCCAGAGAGAGCCAGAGCATCCTAGAGAGAGACAGAGAGTCCCAGAGAGAGACAGAGAGTCCCAGAGAGACCCAGAGAGAGACAGAGAGTCCTGGAGAGAGCCGGGGCGTCCCAGAGAGACCCAGAAAGAGTTAAAGTGTCCCAGAGAGTCCCAGAGAGAGCCAGAGCGTCCTAGAGAGAGACAGAGAGTCCCAGAGAGAGTCCCAGAGTCCCAGAGAGAGACAGAGTGTCCCAGAGAGAGACAGAGAGTCCCAGAGAGACCCAGAGAGTCCAGGAGAAAGACAGAGAGTCCCAGAGAGAGTCCCAGAGAGAGACCCAGAGAGAGGCAGAGTGTCCCAGAGAGAGACAGATTGTCCCAGAGAGGCTCAGAGAGAGACAGTGTCCCAGAGAGTCCCAGAGAGAGCCATAGAGTCCCAGAGAGAGTCAGAGCATCCCAGAGAGTCCCAGAGACCCAGAGAGAGACAGAGAGTCCCAGAGAGAGACAGAGTCCCAGAGACTCCCAGAGAGAGACCCAGAGAGAGACAGAGTGTCCCAGAGAGTCCCAGAGAGAGCCAGAGAGTCCCAGAGACCCAAAGAGAGACAGAGAGCCCCAGAGAGACCCAGAGAGTCCCAGAGAGTCCCAGAGAGAGACAGTGTCCCAGAGAGTGCCAGAGAGTCCCAGAGAGAGACAGAGAGTGTAAGGGATACTCTCCTGACCCTGCGTGTCTCGTAGCCTGTGAGATTCACGCGGCTCTGTGCAGCCTGTATGTCAGTGCGGGTCTAGGCCTGGTCTCCAGCCAGTCTGGGAACACTAGACACCCCTGTGAGTGGTTCGAATCACTCTCCCTTACGGTTCTAGACACTGGACTTAGATGCGAGAGCAGTAATGGAGATAAAACTCATGTAGACTTGGTTTGAACGGTACGAAATGGAAAATCTTTATTGCATGATACTTAAAATTATGAAATACATGTCATATGCACAGATTAATGACAGTACAATCTTACAAACAGTTATAATCACTCTTAGGGAAACGAGGAACGACCAGCACAACGTAAATAGGGCACACATTACAAATATCCTTAAACTTTAAACCCTCCCCTATCAATAACTATCCTAAAACTAGCTTCGTAGGACCTCGAGACTCATGCTCACCACTCGTAATAACTCGGAGAAATCCCGAATAGCTGATCGGATGTTTTTCACCGCAGCACCCACGTGTTGGTCAGGAGATCTCCTAGTCCCACTTGTTTACTGCTTCTGCTGCTCGGTCAGTCGGCTGGACCGTCCGCTGTAGTGAAGACCTCTGTTGGTTGGATACAGGGTATGGTGGAGCACCGTTGTCAATATCGCTGATACGATGTGTTTACACAGTCCAGTTATCGTCGATGCAATATGTCTTGTTAAAGAAGAAAACTTCCTGTCGAGAAGACTTGGCTGATCGACCTACAGGCGCGGTCGGGATTTACTGACCGTGGCGATGGATAGGGTCTTCTTCTCTTCTCCTCTCATCTCATCTCATCTCATCTCATCTCATCCCGGGCCTTCGGTTCCGCTGCCAGCTACCAACATAGGTCTTTGCAACAGTCTTTTACCCAGGAGCAGCCGCGATGATAACAGCAACAAGCGGCAAGAGTCAAGAACACGAGGCAAGCAGCAAGAGCAAGAGGCCAGAGAGCAAGAGAGCGAATGGACGGTTTGGGGCCTGCAATTATAGTGCATAGTTCTTCCGTTTCCCGCCCAACTACAATGTCCATTCTTTTGTTTAAGGTTTGGCGCCCAAAATGTCCTGTATGGGTGATCTCTGTCCTTAATGGGTTTCGGGGCTACTCCTGAATGTTTGAGTACCTGTTAATATTTCTCCCATTGTTAAATCGGTCGGTGTTCCCCCTGGAGGGGTTTGGGGCTTCCAAGTGTCCTGTATAACTACCTGCTAACGGCTCTCTCATCGTAGAGCCGTTGGGAGTTTACATACTAATGTCCTTTGGATGGGCCCTTGATGGCTTTCCTTTGTACCTGGGAGACCGATTCCAGTATCGATGTTTATACTGTAAACCCATAATGTCCTGTGTATTGTCTTCACTGTGCTGAATCGTTATCGATCTTGCAAGAATGTTTATTGGAACGCCATCTTGTCTGCCTGCTGAAAAGTCTAGAATGTTCTGTCACGCGGTGCGGCGGCCATTTTACAGGCTGCTTGTGTCCAATTTAAACCTGACAGCATTCCGCTGAAATAAAAGCTGTTTTGAACGAAACTTTGTGTTTTCTCCTTATAAAAATGAAATCGTGATAATTGCGAATTCTACAGTCCCTCCTGTTGATGCGAATAACTCCGCTTATCGTATCAAAAAAAAATCTCAGTGGTGAGCAATCTTATCTCGATTTCACTCCGAATCCAGTAAATTAATCCCATAAATTTTAACTTCACTAGGGTCTCTGTGTCGTCCTCATTTCCCAAGAAAAATCACATTTTATATCACCGTAGGCATCATTTGCCCTTAAACTTACACCACTTGTTTTCCTTCCCGGCGTAACCAGGCCGATACCTCACGCATCACCTGTATATTTGTCTTTTATTCAAGGGAAGGAAAAACAAAACCCAAAAACCAAACAATCAACACCATCACCAAAATAAACAAATCCCGACTCTTAAACATGTCGAGTTTCCAACGTATTTACAATGAGTACAAACTTCCGCGGCGCACGTGGCGAGCGGGAGTGACGCCATTTTCCCATTACACTGCGCTCTCATCGTGCACGCGCACGTAACGTTCTCGCCACTCTCCCGTGTTCTCATGCTTGGTGAGGCGCTTGTCTCTTTTACAATGTATGAACAAAAGGTATACTACAATAAACACTTGACAGACGACTAAAATGTGGGAGGCTATTCTGACCCATGAGGGCACTTCAATATTCGTGAACAGATTCCACCACGGTGGAACCACTATGTCCAAAATGTCTGTACCTATCTCGACGGTTTTTCTGTTCTAATGTATAGAAATGCTTTTGTGACACCGCGACGGCTTTCAGAAGTTTGGTTAAATGCTCAGGGAGAGGGGGAATGAGGTATCCAAAATGCGCGACAAATCGCTGCAAGTCGGTGAAATTCTCTTTTACTGTGAGATGAACAGTGGATGGTTCAGGGATTGGGATAATTCGCTGTTGTGCTACTTGAACTTCAGCCCTGGGTTTAAAACAGAAACTGCTGTCACTCACCGGACACCGGCTACGGTTTCCATGCTGGTAGTGTTGCGCTGCAGTGGTAACACAATATGTTCCACCCCCGATGTATGCTACCTGCGGAGGCACATGATCTTGTGCCATTGCCTCCATGGTGCAATTCATGGACTTGGCGCCAGCCGTTCTGAACCCGCACTGTGGTGTTAAAAAGGCATTCAAGTGCTGGGGGCACAGTATTATGTGTGCTCCCCTGCCACGACAACCAGAGAGATCTGTACCTGTCATCGTTTGCTCCCAGCGGATGACGTAAGGTGGAACCGCTGCATAACGAATGTGGGCTCCCCCCTGAATGACACCAATGTTCTCTACCCGATATACCGGGGCGGGCTTTGCTGTGTTGCCCAAAACCGGCATGCGTAATACTATTCCCATAATAGTATGGTTTGAACGTCCGCAGTCCACGGGGACTGGGTAAGCTTCTGAAGCTAGCCTGAGCTGGCACGGACTTAATGCGTTCTGAAAAGGGTGGAGCGCCCGCAGGTGTTTGTTACTTATCCAGGACGGAACCAAACCTTGTTTTAAATCCTCCAAATTACTGCGGCCCTCGCCCAGTAACCACGCCCCGTAAAGCACGCACACCTCGTTCTGCGCAGCTTGATCGGATGCATTCCGATCTTCCCTGATCAGGGCATTTACCGTACGCGCATGTTTCTCCAGCTCTGCTATGATTTCCTTTAAGTGGAGAGTCATGGCTTGGTCCTCGTGCAGACCCGACCCTACCACTTTATTCTCATCTGTTAGGATGTCCTTTAACTGTGTTTTTAAACCATTAATCTGGGTCTGCAGCTCCACACTGTCTAGAGCGTTGACCACAGATGTCCCTGTGTTAAAAGCAGTGAACGCATCGTTCACCAAACCCCTTCTTTGCCTCCCTACTTGGTCCAAAACTTCCTGCGGTGCGGTGTATAAACTTGTCTTATCAATTTCTGCAAAATCAAACTCGTAAAATTGCCTGAACATCTTGGTCAACAGGACCTGGTACAACTGTTCCGTCTTTTTGGGGCACCACTCTGGTAACCGTACCTCAGTGAGATTTAAAATCACCGAGGCCACCGCGTAATGTACCCCCTGAAATAGTATCTGGTCTGTGGGGACCAGTACCAAACCGTTCCCGGGTCCCTTACTAGTTTTAGGGCACCCTTCTTCCTCAGTTAGAACTACCGGAATCGTGGGCGGGGCTTTGCGTGGGCGCGTAATGAGCTCAGTGGCATTTACTGGGATCGGAGAGTATGGGGCTCCGCACCCCCTGGTGCTCGCATCCCACCTCATCCCCTGTCCGTTATCCTGCCACTGGTTAATAAAGAATATGGAGATGCCTTTGGGGCAAACGTACTTTGACCCCCACATACAAACATAAATCCCCTCATCCGGTTCCCACCATTTGTCCCAACAGACTTTCACTTGTCCATCTGTCCCCGTAATTGTCCGATGGGTATTATTACCCAGTCGCTCCCACTCAACCGAAGAGTTCCTCATAGTTTTGCTCAGCTTTCGCAGCCACCACCATCGGCTCAATGGGACATTCCCACTGCAAGTCAAACAAATCCGTTTGCCGACGGTGACGCTGATCCTGGGTGCGATGATCCGTACTTTGGGGCACATTAAAGAAGTCTCTTTATAGGCGAACCCCGATGTGCTGGAATACTCCGTTGAGTTCGTTCCCAGCCATCCTGGCCACCTTCCCTTGTGGAAATAGGTGCTGGTCCCTTCTGCCTTCCGTCTTCCGGTCCCATCCACCGCGATGGGGGCCGTGTCCCCGGAACATCCAAACACCACGACATCCTTGGTGAGGCCCCGATAGGCCAATCCACATCCGATTGCCACGAGCAAAACTAGAAGTCGTTCCATCCTTCCTTGGTTCCTGTGATCAGATAGAATGAGGTAGCCAGCCTCGCAAAAAGTCTCTGGCTTTTGTGAAGGGTGAGCGGGTCCCCTGACCTCGCCTCACGTAAACTTCAACGTTTGCTAAATAGACTTCCTCTAAACCTAGCCTTAAAACTCCCATCATTTTATCGTTATCTGTTAAAACCACTACAAACTTAACCTTATTAAAACTACTTAAAACTTTAAACTGAAACTTAAAACCTTAAACTAATAACTTTACAATGCCGCCCGTTCTCAGGGCGGCCCCTTTAAATCCTGAGAAGGCTGCTGCGAGCTCTTCCCGACGGTGGGAGGGCACTGACCCTTCCCTCTGATCTGCCGCAGCCTGTTGCTGCGCTGACCCTTTCCTCTGATCTGCCGCAGCCTGTTACTGCTTCGATGTGGCCTGTCTCTACCCGGGTTATCTTAACCTGAAACTTACGCCCTGGGGCAGCCTGGGGACCTGACCACATCTTCCTGGGCTGGGGTACTCTGCTTGACCTACGGGGAATTGCTATGGGCGGGGGCTCCGTGACGGACGGACCGGGTCCCGAGACCTTCAACGGGATGACCTGGGGTTCCATCACAGGCGCCAGCCCCGCCTCCGCTGACTCCGCCTCCCTAACCTCGGGGCTGGCAGTTCGGGGCCCCGCCCTGCTCGGCCCAGCAGGCGGCCCTTCACTCGCGAACTCTGCCTCCCCTGAGGACTGGACGTTCAAAGCGGGCAGCCACACCTCTGGGAACCACATAGCGGCTGGCCCGGCCTCCTCTAGCTCCTTCCTCCTGCTGTCGGGACCTGCAGCTTGTGTGTCCACCCCGTATGGATCTCTACCTAGCGGCCCCAATCCTTCCAGACCGTTCCTCTGAAACCACCCGTCATCATCACTATGCTCATCTGCACTATCCTCATCTGACCAGGGTACCCTGGGGTCCTCGTCATCTAACCCCCAACTCCAGAAAAACGCTGCATGATCGTCCGGGATGTCCCTTCCCCTGATGCAAGCTGCTACGCCTGCCTGTGTGCCTTGTGGTCCTACCTGGGGCTGTGTTTTCCCATTGGCGGGATTTACCCCTGTAGTTTTCCCTTGCGCACCCGGCTGGTACAGTTTACATTGGTTTATGTGGAACCACTTAGTGCGCCGAGGTACTTTTACGGCGTAGACCATGGGACTTGCCTTGTCTACAATGTTGTAGGGTCCCATATACAGTGGTTCCAGACTCCCTACTCTGGCGTAGTTTCTGACCATGACCTGGTCTCCTACTTCCCACTCCCGCGTTTTGCGGGGTTCCAGCAACAAGCGATTGCCCTGGTGCTGCCTTCCCATGTTCCCAGCCGCCTGCACATAAACTTGCTTCAGGCGCTCCAAGAGAGTTTGGGCGAACTTGTCCCTGCTGATCTCTTGAAGCTGACCCTCAGTGAGCACCGGGGCTAGCACATGGGTGGGGGTTCGCATGAGCCTGCCGGTCATTACCTCGTGCGGGGAGTACCCCGTACTTTTTGACTGACTGGCCCGGACCCCCATGAGGACTAAAGGCAGAACTTCCGCCCATTTTTGGGGCGAGTTCCTAGTCTCTTTCCTCAATTTCTCCTTCAGGGTCCGGTTCATACGTTCAACAATCCCGGATGACTGGGGATTGTGTGCTACGTGCCACTTCCCTTCAATGCCCAAAAGCATGAGGGTGTTCTGCATCACCTGGCCGGTGAAATGACTCCCTTGGTCTGACTCCACGAAACGGGGGAGTCCCCACCGCGAGAACACTTCCCGGACCAAGATTTTTGCTGTACCCAGTGCCGTAGCTGTTCGACAAGGGAAGGCTTCCACCCACTTGGAAAACACATCCACCAGGACGAGGCAGTACTTATAACCTCCCTGGGTGGTGGGCAGGGGTCCTATATAGTCGATCTGTATCGACTGCCATGGTCCCTCTACCCTTCTTACGTGTCCCATGGGCACCTTCCTTTTCTGGGGGTCTGGGTTGTTTGCAGCGCACACAAGACAGTTTGCACAGAACTCGCGGACTTGTTCCCTGAGCCCTGGCCACCATCCCGCTTGCTCTACCCGTTGCCAGGTAACCTCGGGCCCGGGGTGCCCTGCCCCTGGTCCCTCGTGAGCCAACTGGAGGAATTCCCTCCTGTGCTGCTGCGGCACAACCCACTGCTCCTCGCGGAACAGCATGCCTTCCTTAACTGAGAGGGTTGCCGTACTGTACGGACCTTCTACCTGCCTCCCCTCAGCAATCGTTTTTAGGACTGCTTTTAGGGCGGGATCCTGGGCTTGGACGGTCTTAAGGTCTAGGGGCAATGCTACCCTGGTGTTCCCGGTATTCCCGTCCCCACCTCGGACCGCTGCTATGGGTCCGGTTCTATAGGGGTTCCAGAAAGTACCGTCGCGGGCACCCTCCCTGGCTAGCGCATCCGCCTGCCGGTTGCCCTCCCCACGGGGCTCTGTGGAGGAGTGAGCTTTCACCTTATGGATGAAAATCTCCCCTTCCTCCCCTACTGCTGCTGCTAAGATCTTTTCCAGCAAGGGCTTTACCGTTAAAGGTCGCCCGTCCGCGGAGGTGTATCCACGGCGGGACCAAATGGCCAGGTATTCCGTACATGAATTGCAGGTGAACATACTGTCCGAGCAAATCGTGTATGGGGTTGGGAAAATGTCTGGGTGGGTTACCACGTACACCACGGCAGACAGCTCAGCCTGCTGCGCGCTCATGGTGCTAGGGAGCTTGATCGCCAGGGCAAGGTCTGCCGCAGGGTCATAAACTCCACACCCTGTGAGTCGCTCGCCAGCAGATACTGTGCTAGACCCATCAACATAAATCTCGCGCCCAGTGGGATGTATCCCGGCCCGTAAACCTATGTTGACGTCCCACACCCCCTCCACCGAACACCGGTGGGCTGTACCGGGGTATACCAAATTGGCCGCAAGCCTGGGCTCGCAAAGACCTTTTACTCTGATGTCCAACTGGGAGAGAAGAAGGGTCCAACGCGCAATGCGTGCGCTGCTTACGGTCCCGTCTTTAATCCTCCCATCCAGAAGCATCTTAGTTGGTGTGTGATGTGTGAGGAGAGTGATGGGAGAGAGCCCTGTGAAGATCGCTGATCTTTTCACAGCCCAATGCGTGGCTAAAAGGTGCCTTTCGCAATTGGAAAAACTTCTCTCCACATCCGTTAATACCCTGGATGAATAGACAACCGGCCTCAGCTTGCCGTGACGCTCTTGGAGCAGCACGGCGCTTAAGCTGTCTCCGCTGGCAGCTACCTCCAGGAAAAACTCCTTCCCCCCATCTATGGCCCCTAAGGCTGGCGCGGTCTGCAGATCCCTTTTTAACTTCTCGAAGGCTGCTTGGCAGCCCTCGTCCCAAAGCCACTCTACTCCCTTATGGAGGAGTCGGAGGAGCGGCGCCGCTGTGGCCGCATAATCCTCGATAAAATCCCTGCAGTAACCGGTCAGTCCCAAGAAGGACCTCACACCCCTTACGTTGTTGGGAATCGGTAATTCTTGCACCGACTCCCTCCTTGCTTTGTCTATGGCTCTTTCCCCAGCGCGTAGGGTCAGTCCCAGGAATTTTACTTCCTGCTGACCGATACGTGCTTTCTTTGGGTTTACTTTAAAACCCTTTCTCGCTAACAGCTCCAATAACTCGTCCAGCAGTGGTCCGTGCTCCTCCCTTGAGTCCGTAAATAGGAGCAAATCATCCACATACTGTACTATCTGATTGGGCTGACTAAACTCCTTTAAACTTCCTGCCATACACTGGTGAAAAATACTGGGGCTATTGTGGAAACCCTGTGGCAAGCAGTTCCACGTGTACTGTTGCCCTTTAAACGTAAAGGCAAACTTGTACTGGTCCTCTCGCCGCAGCGGGATGGACCAAAAACCGTTCGAGATATCCAGCACCGTGAACGTGGTCGCGGACGCTGGGATGCTCCCTATTAGGTCAGCAACTGCTGCTACTGTGGGCGCGCAGGCGGGGATGTTACTGTTAAGGACTCTGTAGTCCACCGTGGCTCTCCACGAATTATCCGGCTTCCTAACCGGCCATAATGGGGAGTTCACGTGTGTGGCTATCGGCCTCAACACGCCCTGCTGCACCAAGGAAGACATTGCTGCCTCCATATCGGGTTCTGCTTCTTTGGGGAAGTTATACTGCTTTTGGGGTCGGGTCATGGGGTCCCCATCTACGCTGACCTCAAACCCGACCACCCTCCCACAATCGTGCTTGTGGGTTGCAAACGCGTGCATATTATCTGTCACGTACGTTTGCATGTCCGTTGGGACATCTGCGACCATAAGCCTGAGGTCGTAGCCTCCGGATGGCTGTACGGTACACAGGACCCCTGTTTCTTCCTCCCCTTGAATTACCATTACCTCGCCTTTTTCACCTTTAGCCCCCCAGAGACAGTGATTTCTGAGGTCCACGAGGATCCCGTGTCCCGCTAGCAGATCGGACCCGAGAATACCTCTTCCACCCCCCTTTTGCCTTGCCATCAGTATACACTTCCACTTAAGGCGAAGTGTTCCTAAACGAATGGATAGCGGGAGGGAAAACGTGCCAGCCTGTTCTTTCCCTGTGAACCCTGCTAGCGTGAATGGGACCTTGGTAGATAGCGGCGAGTCAAAAGGGTCATCTGTATGGATTATGGTGCAAGAAGCTCCCGTGTCCAACAAATAACTGCCCTTTTGTTTCTCTACCTCCATCTCCACCACAGGTCGCCTCCACGCATCATAGCTGAGCGGACACAGGTAGACGGGCTGTGCTGGTTCTAGTCATGGGGCACTATTAGACGGTCCTGCGGCACCTACGGGGCCGGTTGCGACCGCCACCTGTCCACGCGCATTCAAAACCATCTTGCGCATGACTCCTAACACTGCTTCGAGGTCTTCGGGAGAGGTGGGTGCCTTTGCTTCCTTAGCCGGGACAGGCGCCTGGGTTCGGACCGCGGGATTTTTATCCTTGGAATCCTTCCAAGGGTTCCTGCAGTGCTTGCGCCAGTGCCCTGTCTTCCCACACCCGTAACAGGCATTACTTGCCTGTGGGGCGCGATTACCCTCCTGATGCCACTCTCTTTGAGTCGGGGCTGCGGGTCGTACCTCATGTACTCTTCCCTTAAAGGGACGTGTTGCCATACCCCTTATGTTACGGTAACCTAACGTGAGTCGATTCAAGACCGACTCTTCCGTAAGGTTGAGGTCATTGGGATCGAACCAGGCTTTTGCCTGCTCTCTAACGGCTGGTAAACTGTTGGCTATTATGCACCTAAGCCAATGAATTAAAGCGGCGCCTTCCACATCTTCGCGCTCGGGCGCACCTAGACAGCTGCGCTCATATACTGGCCACAGCCTGTCGGCAAAAACCTTCGGGGGTTCTCCCTCCATCTGCACTGTCTGTCCCACTCTAGCAAACGGACCTCCGTCGTTCGCTCCCACTACTTCTAGGACCTCATTTTTCAATTCCTCATAACTTTTATTACCCCTCTTGCTATCGCCTGAGAGACACTGAAGGACCGAGCTATCTAACGAGAACAGCAGCATTTTTGCTGTCTCCCCATCATCGCAGCCGTTAATGGCTGCGGCTTGCTCAACTTCCCTAAAATGTACGGAAGGGTCGTCTATCTCGGTCAGCTTCCTTACGTGGTTTATCATGGCCCTCAGCTGATGTGAACTGTGAGGCAACACCAGCTGTCCGAGGAGATCCCCCGGTTCTTCCCCACCGTTTCTGCTTGGGCCCCTTTTAATCCCCGTTACTGGATACAACGATCCCTTTTCTACCTCTTTTTCAACGGGCTCTTTTGCTTCTTCCGTTGCTTCCTCCCTAACCCAGGTTTCTGAATAGCTGGGTGGTGCGGAGGGCGCACTGGCTACTACTTCTTCTGCTTTACTTGGTGGGGAATTTCTAAATCTCTCGTTTACTAGCGGCTGGCGTGCCGACGGATTAATAAGGCACACCATGCCGTTCGCATTATTCACGGCCTTTTTGAGGCTCTCTATCTCTTTTTCGCAGGCGCTATGGTCGGCTCCCTGAAACTTATCCTCAAGGGCCAACTTATACGCCGACCTAACCCCCATTAAGCTCTCTTCTTGAGTTCTTATCTGGGCAGCTTGACGGTTACATCTTTCCTTCATCCTACTCTCGTTTAATTTTGCTTCAGTGATCTGGCACTCGAGATACTCTACCCTTGTTTTAAGGTAACTGGAGACTTCCTGGCTTTCCTGGCGTAACTCATTTAAACTCTTAATGAGCACCTCCCCTCCAGAAACCTTCTCCTCCATTTCCTCCTCTAAATGCTTGATTCGAGCGGTTAGCGCTGTATTGGTCTGGTTTGAAATCTGAACCTGCCTTTTGTAGCACATAAGCCAGACTGCTTTCTCAACTGCCTTTTTATGCTCCTTACTATCCGTCCACCTTTCAGCTGCCTCTAGTGGGCTCTTATCCGCTAACAATTCGCTTATCCACTTTTTCGTTAGATTAACCTTTCCAAATACGTAATCCGCTATCTTTTCCTGCATCACATTTCGTACAGTCATTCCAAAATCTAACACACTACCCTCTCGCTGCCAGTGTCCTGCCGCGGTCGCCATTTTCTGTAAGGGATACTCTCCTGACCCTGCGTGTCTCGTAGCCTGTGAGATTCACGCGGCTCTGTGCAGCCTGTATGTCAGTGCGGGTCTAGGCCTGGTCTCCAGCCAGTCTGGGAACACTAGACACCCCTGTGAGTGGTTCGAATCACTCTCCCTTACGGTTCTAGACACTGGACTTAGATGCGAGAGCAGTAATGGAGATAAAACTCATGTAGACTTGGTTTGAACGGTACGAAATGGAAAATCTTTATTGCATGATACTTAAAATTATGAAATACATGTCATATGCACAGATTAATGACAGTACAATCTTACAAACAGTTATAATCACTCTTAGGGAAACGAGGAACGACCAGCACAACGTAAATAGGGCACACATTACAAATATCCTTAAACTTTAAACCCTCCCCTATCAATAACTATCCTAAAACTAGCTTCGTAGGACCTCGAGACTCATGCTCACCACTCGTAATAACTCGGAGAAATCCCGAATAGCTGATCGGATGTTTTTCACCGCAGCACCCACGTGTTGGTCAGGAGATCTCCTAGTCCCACTTGTTTACTGCTTCTGCTGCTCGGTCAGTCGGCTGGACCGTCCGCTGTAGTGAAGACCTCTGTTGGTTGGATACAGGGTATGGTGGAGCACCGTTGTCAATATCGCTGATACGATGTGTTTACACAGTCCAGTTATCGTCGATGCAATATGTCTTGTTAAAGAAGAAAACTTCCTGTCGAGAAGACTTGGCTGATCGACCTACAGGCGCGGTCGGGATTTACTGACCGTGGCGATGGATAGGGTCTTCTTCTCTTCTCCTCTCATCTCATCTCATCTCATCTCATCTCATCCCGGGCCTTCGGTTCCGCTGCCAGCTACCAACATAGGTCTTTGCAACAGTCTTTTACCCAGGAGCAGCCGCGATGATAACAGCAACAAGCGGCAAGAGTCAAGAACACGAGGCAAGCAGCAAGAGCAAGAGGCCAGAGAGCAAGAGAGCGAATGGACGGTTTGGGGCCTGCAATTATAGTGCATAGTTCTTCCGTTTCCCGCCCAACTACAATGTCCATTCTTTTGTTTAAGGTTTGGCGCCCAAAATGTCCTGTATGGGTGATCTCTGTCCTTAATGGGTTTCGGGGCTACTCCTGAATGTTTGAGTACCTGTTAATATTTCTCCCATTGTTAAATCGGTCGGTGTTCCCCCTGGAGGGGTTTGGGGCTTCCAAGTGTCCTGTATAACTACCTGCTAACGGCTCTCTCATCGTAGAGCCGTTGGGAGTTTACATACTAATGTCCTTTGGATGGGCCCTTGATGGCTTTCCTTTGTACCTGGGAGACCGATTCCAGTATCGATGTTTATACTGTAAACCCATAATGTCCTGTGTATTGTCTTCACTGTGCTGAATCGTTATCGATCTTGCAAGAATGTTTATTGGAACGCCATCTTGTCTGCCTGCTGAAAAGTCTAGAATGTTCTGTCACGCGGTGCGGCGGCCATTTTACAGGCTGCTTGTGTCCAATTTAAACCTGACAGCATTCCGCTGAAATAAAAGCTGTTTTGAACGAAACTTTGTGTTTTCTCCTTATAAAAATGAAATCGCGATAATTGCGAATTCTACAAGAGTGCCAGAGAGATGGGGCCTCAGTTTAACATCCCCTGAACAGTGAGATGGGGCCTCAGTTTAACATCCCCTGAACAGTGAGTTGGGGCCTCAGTACAATATTCCCCTGAACAGTGAGATGGGGCCTCAGTTTAACATCCCCTGAACAGTGAGATGGGGCCTCAGTTTAACATCCCCTGAACAGTGAGATGGGGCCTCAGTTTAACATTCCCCTGAACAGTGAGATGGGGCCTCGGTTTAACATTCCCCTGAACAGGGAGATCGTGCCTCAGTTTAACATTCCCCTGAACAGTGAGATGGGGCCTCAGTTTAACATTCCCCTGTACAGGGAGATGGGGCCTCAGTTTAACCTTACCCTGAACAGTGAGATGGCGCCTCGGTTTATTATTCCCCTGAAAAGTGAGATGAGGCCTCAGTTTAATATTCCCCTGAACAGAGAGATGGGGCCTCGGTTTAACATTCCCCTGAACAGTGAGATGGGGCCTCGGATTAACATTCCCCTGAACAGTGAGATGGCGCCTCGGATTAACATTCCCCTGAACAGTGAGATGGGGCCTCAGTTTAACATCCCCTGAACAGTGAGATGGGGCCTCAGTTTCACATTCCCCCGAACAGTGAGATGTGGCCTCGGTTTAACATTCCCCTGAACAGTGAGATGGGGCCTCAGTTTAACATCCCCTGAACAGTGAGATGGGGCCTCAGTTTAACATCCCCTGAACAGTGAGACGGTGCCTCAGTTTATTATTCCCTCAGAATGAGACAGAGAGTCCCAGAGTGAGACAGAGAGTCACAGAGAGACCGAGAGAGAATCCGAGTGTCCCAGAGTGTCCCAGAGAGTCCCAGAGAAAGCCACAGAGTCCCAGAGAGAGACAGAGTAAACCAGATTGTCCCAGAGAGTCCCAGAGAGTCTCAGAGAGAGACAGTGTCCCGGAGAGTCCCAGAGAGAGCCAGAGCGTCCCAGAGAGAGACAGAGAGTCCCAGAGAGAGTCCCAGAGTCCCAGAGAGAGACAGAGTGTGCCAGAGAGAGCCAGAGCGTCCCAGAGAGAGACAGAGAGTCCCAGAGAGACCCAGAGAGTCCAGGAGAAAGACAGAGAGTCCCAGAGAGAGTCACAGAGAGAGACCCAGAGAGAGGCAGAGTGTCCCAGAGAGAGACAGATTGTCCCAGAGAGGCTCAGAGAGAGACAGTGTCCCAGAGAGTCCCAGAGAGAGCCAGAGAGTCCCAGAGAGAGCCAGGGAATCCCAGAGAGACCCAGAGAGAGACAGAGAGTCCCAGAGAGAGACACAGAGAGTCCCAGAGAGAGTCCCAGAGAGAGTCACAGAGAGAGACTCAGAGAGAGACAGAGTGAACCAGAGTGTCCCAGAGAGTCCCAGAGAATCTCAGAGAGAGACAGAGAGTCCCGGAGAGAGCCGGGGAGTCCCAGAGAGTCCCAGAAAGAGTTAAAGTGTCCCAAAGAGTCCCAGAGAGAGCCAGAGCATCCTAGAGAGAGACAGAGAGTCCCAGAGAGAGACAGAGAGTCCCAGAGAGACCCAGAGAGAGACAGAGAGTCCTGGAGAGAGCCGGGGCGTCCCAGAGAGGCTCAGAGAGAGACAGTGTCCCAGAGAGTCCCAGAGAGAGCCATAGAGTCCCAGAGAGAGTCAAAGCATCCCAGAGAGTCCCAGAGACCCAGAGAGAGACAGAGAGTCCCAGAGAGAGACAGTGTCCCAGAGAGAGACAGAGAGTCCCAGAGACCCAGAGAGAGACAGAGAGTCCCAGAGAGAGACAGAGTCCCAGAGAGTCCCAGAGACTCCCAGAGAGAGACCCAGAGAGAGACAGAGTGTCCCAGAGAGTCCCAGAGAGAGCCAGAGAGTCCCAGAGACCCAAAGAGAGACAGAGAGTCCCAGAGAGTCCCAGAGAGACCCAGAGAGTCCCAGAGAGTCCCAGAGAGTCCCAGAGTTTCCCAGAGTTTCCCAGAGAGTCCCAGAGAGAGACAGTGTCCCAGAGAGTGCCAGAGAGTCCCAGAGAGAGACAGAGAGTGCCAGAGAGATGGGGCCTCAGTTTAACATCCCCTGAACAGTGAGATGGGGCCTCAGTTTAACATCCCCTGAACAGTGAGATGGGGCCTCAGTTTAACATCCCCTGAACAGTGAGATGGGGCCTCAGTTTAATATTCCCTCAGAATGAGACAGAGAGTCCCAGAGAGACCCAGAGAGAGACCGAGTGTCCCAGAGATTCCCAGAGAAAGCCAGAGAGTCCCAGAGAGAGACAGAGAGTCCCAGAGAGAGACACAGAGAGACAGAGTGTCCCAGAGAGAGTCACAGAGAGAGACCCAGAGAGAGACAGAGTGAACCAGAGTGTCCCAGAGAGTCCCACAGAGAGACAGAGAGTCCCAGAGAGAGTCCCAGAGTCCCAGAGAGAGACAGAGTGTCCCAGAGAGAGACAAAGTGTCCCAGAGAGAGTCCCAGAGAGAGATCCAGAGAGGGCAGAGTGTCCCAGAGAGAGACAGATTGTCCCAGAGAGGCGCGGAGAGAGACAGTGTCCCAGAGAGTCCCAGAGAGAGCCAGAGAGTCCCAGAGAGAGCCAGAGCATCCCAGAGAGAGACAGAGAGTCCCAGAGAGAGACAGACTGTCCCAGAGAGAGACAGAGAGTCCCAGAGTGTCCCAGAGTGTCCCAGAGAGTCCCAGAGAGTCCCAGAGAGACCCAGAGAGAGACAGACAGTCCCAGAGTGACCCAGAGTGTCCCAGAGAGAGCCAGAGAGTCCCAGAAAGTCCCAGAGACCCAGAGAGAGACAGAGATTCCCAGACAGAGACAGTGTCCCAGAGAGAGAGACAGAGTGTCCCAGAGACCCAGAGAGAGACAGAGAGTCCCAGAGAGAGACAGAGAGTCCCAGAGAGAGACAGAGAGTCCCAGAGAGAGACAGAGAGTCCCAGAGAGTCCCAGAGAGAGACCCAGAGAGAGACAGAGTGTCCCAGAGAGTCCCAGAGAGAGCCAGAGAGTCCCAGAGACCCAAAGAGAGACAGAGAGTCCCAGAGAGTCCCAGAGAGACCCAGAGAGTCCCAGAGAGTCCCAGAGAGTCCCAGAGTTTCCCAGAGTTTCCCAGAGAGTCCCAGAGAGAGACAGTGTCCCAGAGAGTGCCAGAGAGTCCCAGAGAGAGACAGAGAGTGCCAGAGAGATGGGGCCTCAGTTTAACATCCCCTGAACAGTGAGATGGGGCCTCAGTTTAACATCCCCTGAACAGTGAGATGGGGCCTCAGTTTAACATCCCCTGAACAGTGAGATGGGGCCTCAGTTTAATATTCCCTCAGAATGAGACAGAGAGTCCCAGAGAGACCCAGAGAGAGACCGAGTGTCCCAGAGATTCCCAGAGAAAGCCAGAGAGTCCCAGAGAGAGACAGAGAGTCCCAGAGAGAGACACAGAGAGACAGAGTGTCCCAGAGAGAGTCACAGAGAGAGACCCAGAGAGAGACAGAGTGAACCAGAGTGTCCCAGAGAGTCCCACAGAGAGACAGAGAGTCCCAGAGAGAGTCCCAGAGTCCCAGAGAGAGACAGAGTGTCCCAGAGAGAGACAAAGTGTCCCAGAGAGAGTCCCAGAGAGAGATCCAGAGAGGGCAGAGTGTCCCAGAGAGAGACAGATTGTCCCAGAGAGGCGCGGAGAGAGACAGTGTCCCAGAGAGTCCCAGAGAGAGCCAGAGAGTCCCAGAGAGAGCCAGAGCATCCCAGAGAGAGACAGAGAGTCCCAGAGAGAGACAGACTGTCCCAGAGAGAGACAGAGAGTCCCAGAGTGTCCCAGAGTGTCCCAGAGAGTCCCAGAGAGTCCCAGAGAGACCCAGAGAGAGACAGACAGTCCCAGAGTGACCCAGAGTGTCCCAGAGAGAGCCAGAGAGTCCCAGAAAGTCCCAGAGACCCAGAGAGAGACAGAGATTCCCAGACAGAGACAGTGTCCCAGAGAGAGAGACAGAGTGTCCCAGAGACCCAGAGAGAGACAGAGAGTCCCAGAGAGAGACAGAGAGTCCCAGAGAGAGACAGAGAGTCCCAGAGAGAGACAGAGAGTCCCAGAGAGAGACAGAGAGTCCCAGAGAGAGACAGAGTCCCAGAGAGTCACAGAGACTCCCAGAGAGAGACCCAGAGCGAGACAGAGAGTGCCACAGAGTGACAGAGAGTCCCACAGAGAGACAGAGAGTCCCAGAGTGTCCCAGAGAGTCCCAGAGACCCAAAGAGAGACAGAGAGTCCCAGAGAGACCCAGCGAGTCCCAGAGAGTCCCAGAGTGTCCCCGAGAGTCCCAGAGAGAGACAGAGAGTGCCACAGAGTGACAGAGAGTCCCACAGAGAGACAGAGAGTCCCAGAGTGTCCCAGAGAGTCCCAGAGAGAGACAGAGAGTCCCAGAGAGACCCAGAGAGAGACAGAGAGTCCCAGAGAGTGTCCCAGAGAGACCCATTTAGAGACAGAGTCCCAGAGAGAGACAGAGAGTCGCAGAGAGAGACAGAGAGTCCCAGAGAGAACCAGAGAGTCCCAGAGAGAGCCAGAGAGTCCCAGAGAGGGACAGAGAGTCCGAGAGAGACCCAGCGTGTCCCAGAGAGTCCCAGAGAGCCAGAGAGAGACAGAGAGTCCCAGAGAGACCCAGTTAGAGTCAGAGTGTCCTAGAGAGTCCCAGTGAGAGACCCAGAGACCCAGAGAGAGACAGAGAGACCCAGAGAGAGACAGAGAGTCACAGAGTGTCCCAGAGAGTCCCAGAGGGGCCCAGAGAGTCCCAGAGTGTCACAGAGACTCCCAGAGAGAGACCCAGAGCGAGACAGAGAGTGCCACAGAGTGACAGAGAGTCCCAGAGTGTCCCAGAGAGTCCCAGAGAGAGACAGAGAGTCCCAGAGACCCAAAGAGAGACAGAGAGTCCCAGAGAGTCCCAGAGAGACCCAGCGAGTCCCAGCGAGTCCCAGAGAGTCCCAGAGTGTCCCCGAGAGTCCCAGAGAGAGACAGAGAGTGCCACAGAGTGACAGAGAGTCCCACAGAGAGACAGAGAGTCCCAGAGTGTCCCAGAGAGTCCCAGAGAGAGACAGAGAGTCCCAGAGAGACCCAGAGAGAGACAGAGAGTCCCAGAGAGTGTCCCAGAGAGACCCATTTAGAGACAGAGTCGCAGAGAGAGACAGAGAGTCGCAGAGAGAGACAGAGAGTCCCAGAGAGAACCAGAGAGTCCCAGAGAGAGCCAGAGAGTCCCAGAGAGGGACAGAGAGTCCGACAGAGACCCAGCGTGTCCCAGAGAGTCCCAGAGAGCCAGAGAGAGACAGAGAGTCCCAGAGAGACCCAGTTACAGTCAGAGTGTCCTAGAGAGTCCCAGTGAGAGACCCAGAGACCCAGAGAGAGACAGAGAGACCCAGAGAGAGACAGAGAGTCACAGAGTGTCCCAGAGAGTCCCAGAGGGGCCCAGAGAGTCCCAGAGAGTTACAGAGAGTCCCAGACACCCAGAGAGAGACAGAGAGTCCCAGAGAGTGTCCCAGAGAGACCCATTTAGAGACAGAGTCCCAGAGAGAGACAGAGAGTCGCAGAGAGAGACAGAGAGTCCCGGAGAGAGCCGGGGAGTCCCAGAGAGTCCCAGAAAGAGTTAAAGTGTCCCAAAGAGTCCCAGAGAGAGCCAGAGCATCCTAGAGAGAGACAGAGAGTCCCAGAGAGAGACAGAGAGTCCCAGAGAGACCCAGAGAGAGACAGAGAGTCCTGGAGAGAGCCGGGGCGTCCCAGAGAGACCCAGAAAGAGTTAAAGTGTCCCAGAGAGTCCCAGAGAGAGCCAGAGCGTCCTAGAGAGAGACAGAGAGTCCCAGAGAGAGTCCCAGAGTCCCAGAGAGAGACAGAGTGTCCCAGAGAGAGACAGAGAGTCCCAGAGAGACCCAGAGAGTCCAGGAGAAAGACAGAGAGTCCCAGAGAGAGTCCCAGAGAGAGTCCCAGAGAGAGACCCAGAGAGAGGCAGAGTGTCCCAGAGAGAGACAGATTGTCCCAGAGAGGCTCAGAGAGAGACAGTGTCCCAGAGAGTCCCAGAGAGAGCCATAGAGTCCCAGAGAGAGTCAGAGCATCCCAGAGAGTCCCAGAGACCCAGAGAGAGACAGAGAGTCCCAGAGAGAGACAGAGTCCCAGAGAGTCCCAGAGACTCCCAGAGAGAGACCCAGAGAGAGACAGAGTGTCCCAGAGAGTCCCAGAGAGAGCCAGAGAGTCCCAGAGACCCAAAGAGAGACAGAGAGCCCCAGAGAGACCCAGAGAGTCCCAGAGAGTCCCAGAGAGTCCCAGAGAGAGACAGTGTCCCAGAGAGTGCCAGAGAGTCCCAGAGAGAGACAGAGAGTGCCAGAGAGATGGGGCCTCAGTTTAACATCCCCTGAACAGTGAGATGGGGCCTCAGTTTAACATCCCCTGAACAGTGAGTTGGGGCCTCAGTACAATATTCCCCTGAACAGTGAGATGGGGCCTCAGTTTAACATCCCCTGAACAGTGAGATGGGGCCTCAGTTTAACATCCCCTGAACAGTGAGATGGGGCCTCAGTTTAACATTCCCCTGAACAGTGAGATGGGGCCTCGGTTTAACATTCCCCTGAACAGGGAGATCGTGCCTCAGTTTAACATTCCCCTGAACAGTGAGATGGGGCCTCAGTTTAACATTCCCCTGTACAGGGAGATGGGGCCTCAGTTTAACCTTACCCTGAACAGTGAGATGGCGCCTCGGTTTATTATTCCCCTGAAAAGTGAGATGAGGCCTCAGTTTAATATTCCCCTGAACAGAGAGATGGGGCCTCGGTTTAACATTCCCCTGAACAGTGAGATGGGGCCTCGGATTGACATTCCCCTGAACAGTGAGATGGCGCCTCGGATTAACATTCCCCTGAACAGTGAGATGGGGCCTCAGTTTAACATCCCCTGAACAGTGAGATGGGGCCTCAGTTTCACATTCCCCCGAACAGTGAGATGTGGCCTCGGTTTAACATTCCCCTGAACAGTGAGATGGGGCCTCAGTTTAACATCCCCTGAACAGTGAGATGGGGCCTCAGTTTCACATTCCCCCGAACAGTGAGATGTGGCCTCGGTTTAACATTCCCCTGAACAGTGAGATGGGGCCTCAGTTTAACATCCCCTGAACAGTGAGATGGGGCCTCAGTTTAACATCCCCTGAACAGTGAGACGGTGCCTCAGTTTATTATTCCCTCAGAATGAGACAGAGAGTCCCAGAGTGAGACAGAGAGTCACAGAGAGACCGAGAGAGAATCCGAGTGTCCCAGAGTGTCCCAGAGAGTCCCAGAGAAAGCCACAGAGTCCCAGAGAGAGACAGAGAGTCCCAGAGTGAGTCACAGAGAGAGACCCAGAGAGAGACAGAGTAAACCAGATTGTCCCAGAGAGTCCCAGAGAGTCTCAGAGAGAGACAGATTGTCCCAGAGAGGCTCAGAGAGAGACAGTGTCCCAGAGAGTCCCAGAGAGAGCCATAGAGTCCCAGAGAGAGTCAGAGCATCCCAGAGAGTCCCAGAGACCCAGAGAGAGACAGAGAGTCCCAGAGAGAGACAGAGTCCCAGAGAGTCCCAGAGACTCCCAGAGAGAGACCCAGAGAGAGACAGAGTGTCCCAGAGAGTCCCAGAGAGAGCCAGAGAGTCCCAGAGACCCAAAGAGAGACAGAGAGCCCCAGAGAGACCCAGAGAGTCCCAGAGAGTCCCAGAGAGTCCCAGAGAGAGACAGTGTCCCAGAGAGTGCCAGAGAGTCCCAGAGAGAGACAGAGAGTGCCAGAGAGATGGGGCCTCAGTTTAACATCCCCTGAACAGTGAGATGGGGCCTCAGTTTAACATCCCCTGAACAGTGAGTTGGGGCCTCAGTACAATATTCCCCTGAACAGTGAGATGGGGCCTCAGTTTAACATCCCCTGAACAGTGAGATGGGGCCTCAGTTTAACATCCCCTGAACAGTGAGATGGGGCCTCAGTTTAACATTCCCCTGAACAGTGAGATGGGGCCTCGGTTTAACATTCCCCTGAACAGGGAGATCGTGCCTCAGTTTAACATTCCCCTGAACAGTGAGATGGGGCCTCAGTTTAACATTCCCCTGTACAGGGAGATGGGGCCTCAGTTTAACCTTACCCTGAACAGTGAGATGGCGCCTCGGTTTATTATTCCCCTGAAAAGTGAGATGAGGCCTCAGTTTAATATTCCCCTGAACAGAGAGATGGGGCCTCGGTTTAACATTCCCCTGAACAGTGAGATGGGGCCTCGGATTGACATTCCCCTGAACAGTGAGATGGCGCCTCGGATTAACATTCCCCTGAACAGTGAGATGGGGCCTCAGTTTAACATCCCCTGAACAGTGAGATGGGGCCTCAGTTTCACATTCCCCCGAACAGTGAGATGTGGCCTCGGTTTAACATTCCCCTGAACAGTGAGATGGGGCCTCAGTTTAACATCCCCTGAACAGTGAGATGGGGCCTCAGTTTCACATTCCCCCGAACAGTGAGATGTGGCCTCGGTTTAACATTCCCCTGAACAGTGAGATGGGGCCTCAGTTTAACATCCCCTGAACAGTGAGATGGGGCCTCAGTTTAACATCCCCTGAACAGTGAGACGGTGCCTCAGTTTATTATTCCCTCAGAATGAGACAGAGAGTCCCAGAGTGAGACAGAGAGTCACAGAGAGACCGAGAGAGAATCCGAGTGTCCCAGAGTGTCCCAGAGAGTCCCAGAGAAAGCCACAGAGTCCCAGAGAGAGACAGAGAGTCCCAGAGTGAGTCACAGAGAGAGACCCAGAGAGAGACAGAGTAAACCAGATTGTCCCAGAGAGTCCCAGAGAGTCTCAGAGAGAGACAGTGTCCCGGAGAGTCCCAGAGAGAGCCAGAGCGTCCCAGAGAGAGACAGAGAGTCCCAGAGAGAGTCCCAGAGTCCCAGAGAGAGACAGAGTGTCCCAGAGAGAGCCAGAGCATCCCAGAGAGAGACAGAGAGTCCCAGAGAGACCCAGAGAGTCCAGGAGAAAGACAGAGAGTCCCAGAGAGAGTCACAGAGAGAGACCCAGAGAGAGGCAGAGTGTCCCAGAGAGAGACAGATTGTCCCAGAGAGGCTCAGAGAGAGACAGTGTCCCAGAGAGTCCCAGAGAGAGCCAGAGAGTCCCAGAGAGAGCCAGGGAATCCCAGAGAGACCCAGAGAGAGACAGAGAGTCCCAGAGAGAGACACAGAGAGAGACTCAGAGAGAGACAGAGTGAACCAGAGTGTCCCAGAGAGTCCCAGAGAATCTCAGAGAGAGACAGAGAGTCCCGGAGAGAGCCGGGGAGTCCCAGAGAGTCCCAGAAAGAGTTAAAGTGTCCCAAAGAGTCCCAGAGAGAGCCAGAGCATCCTAGAGAGAGACAGAGAGTCCCAGAGAGAGACAGAGAGTCCCAGAGAGACCCAGAGAGAGACAGAGAGTCCTGGAGAGAGCCGGGGCGTCCCAGAGAGGCTCAGAGAGAGACAGTGTCCCAGAGAGTCCCAGAGAGAGCCATAGAGTCCCAGTGAGAGTCAAAGCATCCCAGAGAGTCCCAGAGACCCAGAGAGAGACAGAGAGTCCCAGAGAGAGACAGTGTCCCAGAGAGACAGAGAGTCCCAGAGACCCAGAGAGAGACAGAGAGTCCCAGAGAGAGACAGAGTCCCAGAGAGTCCCAGAGACTCCCAGAGAGAGACCCAGAGAGAGACAGAGTGTCCCAGAGAGTCCCAGAGAGAGCCAGAGAGTCCCAGAGACCCAAAGAGAGACAGAGAGTCCCAGAGAGTCCCAGAGAGTCCCAGAGAGTCCCAGAGAGACCCAGAGAGTCCCAGAGAGTCCCAGAGAGTCCCAGAGTTTCCCAGAGTTTCCCAGAGAGTCCCAGAGAGAGACAGTGTCCCAGAGAGTGCCAGAGAGTCCCAGAGAGAGACAGAGAGTGCCAGAGAGATGGGGCCTCAGTTTAACATCCCCTGAACAGTGAGATGGGGCCTCAGTTTAACATCCCCTGAACAGTGAGATGGGGCCTCAGTTTAACATCCCCTGAACAGTGAGATGGGGCCTCAGTTTAATATTCCCTCAGAATGAGACAGAGAGTCCCAGAGAGACCCAGAGAGAGACCGAGTGTCCCAGAGATTCCCAGAGAAAGCCAGAGAGTCCCAGAGAGAGACAGAGAGTCCCAGAGAGAGACACAGAGAGACAGAGTATCCCAGAGAGAGTCACAGAGAGAGACCCAGAGAGAGACAGAGTGAACCAGAGTGTCCCAGAGAGTCCCACAGAGAGACAGAGAGTCCCAGAGAGAGTCCCAGAGTCCCAGAGAGAGACAGAGTGTCCCAGAGAGAGACAAAGTGTCCCAGAGAGAGTCCCAGAGAGAGACCCAGAGAGGGCAGAGTGTCCCAGAGAGAGACAGATTGTCCCAGAGAGGCGCGGAGAGAGACAGTGTCCCAGAGAGTCCCAGAGAGAGCCAGAGAGTCCCAGAGAGAGCCAGAGCATCCCAGAGAGAGACAGAGAGTCCCAGAGAGAGACAGACTGTCCCAGAGAGAGACAGAGAGTCCCAGAGTGTCCCAGAGTGTCCCAGAGTGTCCCAGAGTGTCCCAGAGTGTCCCAGAGAGTCCCAGAGAGTCCCAGAGAGACCCAGAGAGAGACAGACAGTCCCAGAGTGACCCAGAGTGTCCCAGAGAGAGCCAGAGAGTCCCACAAAGTCCCAGAGACCCAGAGAGAGACAGAGATTCCCAGACAGAGACAGTGTCCCAGAGAGAGAGACAGAGTGTCCCAGAGACCCAGAGAGAGACAGAGAGTCCCAGAGAGAGACAGAGAGTCCCAGAGAGAGACAGAGAGTCCCAGAGAGAGACAGAGAGTCCCAGAGAGAGACAGAGAGTCCCAGAGAGAGACAGAGAGTCCCAGAGAGAGACAGAGAGTCCCAGAGAGAGACAGAGAGTCCCAGAGAGTCACAGAGACTCCCAGAGAGAGACCCAGAGCGAGACAGAGAGTGCCACAGAGTGACAGAGAGTCCCACAGAGAGACAGAGAGTCCCAGAGTGTCCCAGAGAGTCCCAGAGAGAGACAGAGAGTCCCAGAGACCCAAAGAGAGACAGAGAGTCCCAGAGAGACCCAGCGAGTCCCAGAGAGTCCCAGAGTGTCCCCGAGAGTCCCAGAGAGAGACAGAGAGTGCCACAGAGTGACAGAGAGTCCCACAGAGAGACAGAGAGTCCCAGAGTGTCCCAGAGAGTCCCAGAGAGAGACAGAGAGTCCCAGAGAGACCCAGAGAGAGACAGAGAGTCCCAGAGAGTGTCCCAGAGAGACCCATTTAGAGACAGAGAGTCCCAGAGGGAGACAGAGAGTCGCAGAGAGAGACAGAGAGTCCCAGAGAGAACCAGAGAGTCCCAGAGAGAGCCAGAGAGTCCCAGAGAGGGACAGAGAGTCCGAGAGAGACCCAGCGTGTCCCAGAGAGTCCCAGAGAGCCAGAGAGAGACAGAGAGTCCCAGAGAGACCCAGTTAGAGTCAGAGTGTCCTAGAGAGTCCCAGTGAGAGACCCAGAGACCCAGAGAGAGACAGAGAGACCCAGAGAGAGAAAGAGAGTCACAGAGTGTCCCAGAGAGTCCCAGAGGGGCCCAGAGAGTCCCAGAGAGTGACAGAGAGTCCCAGACACCCAGAGAGAGACAGAGAGTCCCAGAGAGTGTCCCAGAGAGACCCATTTAGAGACAGAGAGTCCCAGAGAGAGACAGAGAGTCCCAGAGAGAGACAGAGAGTCGCAGAGAGAGACAGAGAGTCCCAGAGAGAACCAGAGAGTCCCAGAGAGGGACAGAGAGTCCTGGAGAGAGCCGGGGAGTCCCAGAGAGTCCCAGAAAGAGTTAAAGTGTCCCAAAGAGTCCCAGAGAGAGCCAGAGCATCCTAGAGAGAGCCAGAGAGTCCCAGAGAGAGACAGAGAGTCCCAGAGAGACCCAGAGAGAGACAGAGAGTCCTGGAGAGAGCCGGGGCGTCCCAGAGAGACCCAGAAAGAGTTAAAGTGTCCCAGAGAGTCCCAGAGAGAGCCAGAGCGTCCTAGAGAGAGACAGAGAGTCCCAGAGAGAGTCCCAGAGTCCCAGAGAGAGACAGAGTGTCCCAGAGAGAACCAGAGAGTCCCAGAGAGGGACAGAGAGTCCTGGAGAGAGCCGGGGAGTCCCAGAGAGTCCCAGAAAGAGTTAAAGTGTCCCAAAGAGTCCCAGAGAGAGCCAGAGCATCCTAGAGAGAGACAGAGAGTCCCAGAGAGAGACAGAGAGTCCCAGAGAGACCCAGAGAGAGACAGAGAGTCCTGGAGAGAGCCGGGGCGTCCCAGAGAGACCCAGAAAGAGTTAAAGTGTCCCAGAGAGTCCCAGAGAGAGCCAGAGCGTCCTAGAGAGAGACAGAGAGTCCCAGAGAGAGTCCCAGAGTCCCAGAGAGAGACAGAGAGTCCCAGAGAGACCCAGAGAGTCCAGGAGAAAGACAGAGAGTCCCAGAGAGAGTCCCAGAGAGAGACCCAGAGAGAGGCAGAGTGTCCCAGAGAGAGACAGATTGTCCCAGAGAGGCTCAGAGAGAGACAGTGTCCCAGAGAGTCCCAGAGAGAGCCATAGAGTCCCAGAGAGAGTCAGAGCATCCCAGAGAGTCCCAGAGACCCAGAGAGAGACAGAGAGTCCCAGAGAGAGACAGAGTCCCAGAGAGTCCCAGAGACTCCCAGAGAGAGACCCAGAGAGAGACAGAGTGTCCCAGAGAGTCCCAGAGAGAGCCAGAGAGTCCCAGAGACCCAAAGAGAGACAGAGAGCCCCAGAGAGACCCAGAGAGACCCAGAGAGTCCCAGAGAGTCCCAGAGAGTCCCAGAGAGAGACAGTGTCCCAGAGAGTGCCAGAGAGTGCCAGAGAGATGGGGCATCAGTTTAACATCCCCTGAACAGTGAGATGGGGCCTCAGTTTAACATCCCCTGAACAGTGAGTTGGGGCCTCAGTACAATATTCCCCTGAACAGTGAGATGGGGCCTCAGTTTAACATCCCCTGAACAGTGAGATGGGGCCTCAGTTTAACATCCCCTGAACAGTGAGATGGGGCCTCAGTTTAATATTCCCTCAGAATGAGACAGAGAGTCCCAGAGAGACCCAGAGAGAGACCGAGTGTCCCAGAGATTCCCAGAGAAAGCCAGAGAGTCCCAGAGAGAGACAGAGAGTCCCAGAGAGAGACACAGAGAGACAGAGTGTCCCAGAGAGAGTCACAGAGAGAGACCCAGAGAGAGACAGAGTGAACCAGAGTGTCCCAGAGAGTCCCACAGAGAGACAGAGAGTCCCAGAGAGAGTCCCAGAGTCCCAGAGAGAGACAGAGTGTCCCAGAGAGAGACAAAGTGTCCCAGAGAGAGTCCCAGAGAGAGACCCAGAGAGGGCAGAGTGTCCCAGAGAGAGACAGATTGTCCCAGAGAGGCGCGGAGAGAGACAGTGTCCCAGAGAGTCCCACAGAGAGCCAAAGAGTCCCAGAGAGAGCCAGAGCATCCCAGAGAGAGACAGAGAGTCCCAGAGAGAGACAGACTGTCCCAGAGAGAGACAGAGAGTCCCAGAGTGTCCCAGAGTGTCCCAGAGTGTTCCAGAGTGTCCCAGAGAGTCCCAGAGAGACCCAGAGAGAGACAGACAGTCCCAGAGTGACCCAGAGTGTCCCAGAGAGGGCCAGAGTCCCAGAAAGTCCCAGAGACCCAGAGAGAGACAGAGATTCCCAGACAGAGACAGTGTCCCAGAGAGAGACAGAGAGTCCCAGAGAGAGACAGAGAGTCCCAGAGAGTCACAGAGACTCCCAGAGAGAGACCCAGAGCGAGACAGAGAGTCCCAGAGACCCAGAGAGAGACAGAGAGTCCCAGAGAGAGACAGAGACTCCCAGAGAGAGACAGAGTCCCAGAGACCCAAAGAGAGACAGAGAGTCCCAGAGAGACCCAGCGAGTCCCAGAGAGACCCAGCGAGTCCCAGAGAGTCCCAGAGTGTCCCCGAGAGTCCCAGAGAAAGACAGAGAGTGCCACAGAGTGACAGAGAGTCCCACAGAGAGACAGAGAGTCCCAGAGTGTCCCAGAGTGTCCCAGAGTGTCCCAGAGAGTCCCAGAGAGACCCAGAGAGAGACAGAGAGTCACAGAGTGTCCCGGAGAGTCCCAGAGAGGCCCAGAGAGTCCCAGAGAGTGACAGAGAGTCCCAGACACCCAAAGAGAGACAGAGAGTCCCAGAGAGTGTCCCAGAGAGACCCATTTAGAGACAGAGTCCCAGAGAGAACCAGAGAGTCCCAGAGAGAGCCAGAGAGTCCCAGAGAGGGACAGAGAGTCCGAGAGAGACCCAGCGTGTCCCAGAGAGTCCCAGAGAGCCAGAGAGAGACAGAGAGTCCCAGAGAGAGACAGAGTGTCCCAGAGAGAGCCACAGAGTCCCAGAGACCCAGAGAGAGACAGAGAGTCCCAGAGAGAGACAGAGGGTCCCAGAGTCCCAGAGAGAAACAGGGAGTCCCAGAGAGTCCCAGAGAGTCCCAGAGACCCAGAGAGAGACAGAGAGTCCCAGAGAGTCCCAGAGAGTCCCAGAGAGAGCCAGAGAGTTCCAGAGAGAGTCAGAGAGTCCCAGAGAGACCCAGAGAGAGCCAGAGAGTCCAAGAGAGAGACAGAGAGTCCCAGAGAGACAGAGAGTCCCAGAGAGAGACAGAGATTCCCAGAGAGACCCAGAGAAAGCAGAGTCTCCCAGAGAGTCACCAGAGAGAGCCAGAGAGTCCCAGAGAGTGCCAGAGAGACCCAGAGAGAGACAGAGAGTCCCAAGAGAGACAGAGTGTCCCAGAGAGAGACAGAGAGTCCCAGAGTAACCCAGTGAGAGACAGAGAGTCCCAGAGACCCAGAGAGTCCCAGAGTCCCAGAGAGTCCCAGAGAGAGACAGAATGTCCCAGAGAGTCCCAGAAAAACCCGGAGACAGACAGAGAGTCCCAGAGAGAGCCAGAGAATCCCAGAGTGTCCCAGAGAGAGACAGATTGTCCCAGAGAGGCTCAGAGAGAGACAGTGTCCCAGAGAGTCCCAGAGAGAGCCAAAGAGTCCCAGAGAGAGCCAGAGCATCCCAGAGAGAGACAGAGAGTCCCAGAGAGAGACAGTGTCTCAGAGAGAGACAGAGAGTCCCAGGGACCCAGAGAGAGACAGAGAGTCCCAGAGAGAGACAGAGAGTCTGTAGAGTTTCGCAATTATCGCGATTCTAATAATATGAGAGAAGCAGGTTCAATTGAACATTTTTATTGAACGGAATACTGTCTTTAAAATAAAGGGTACAGAAGCCTGTAAAATGGCCACCGCACATCGTGGCAGAAGCTTCCAGAGACACAGTTGGCAGACAAGATGGCGTCGAATATACATTCAGTATGAGATCATACCTGGTACAAATTGAAAAGGCAGGATGCAACCCATTTGCATTTTGGACAATAGCAATGATATAAGTGCTTGAATCGTTTCATACACACAGTAAGAATCATTGAACTGGGCCATCGAAGGCCCATCCAGACACATCAATACACAAATACCCCCCCGGCTCAACAATGAGAGAGACATTGGCGGGTGATTAAGCCAGTATTCAGGGGGTCCCAAAACCAGTTGAGGAGACGATTCATACACATCCTGGCTGGCTCAACAATGAAGAAGGCATTAACGGATAGTTGGCCAGTTTCAGGTGATACCGAAACCCGTTAAGAAGATAATCGCCCCATGCTGGGAATTTTGGGCGCCAAAATCATACAAAGGATAACATTTAGATTTGAGTGTGAGATAAGGCCGGACAAAACAGTATAACTATAGAGGACAAATGTCCATCGGTCTCTTGTCTCTTCTTCGCTCTCTTGTTCCTTCGGCGGGGCTGTGCTGGTCGGTTATTAAAGTGTTGGGTGGAGTTCAAGTTCGAGCCCGTTGTTCGTGGTCCGTGTCGGCCAGAAACGGAACCTCAGAACGCGCCACCTCGACACGGCAGGCAGTAGGGTACACCATCCCCATCGTCAGTGAACGGTGTCCGGACCCATCAGGGCAACACAGTGATGTGTTCCCGAGTGAGGCCCGAGTGATGAGAAGAAAGATGAGAAGAAAGACGTGAAGAAATTCCACGTGTCGCCACGGTCAGTAAACCCCGACCGTGCCCGAAGACAAACGGCGGAGTCCACCAGTTTGAATTCTACAAACTACTTCATGACATCAGGGAGTCAGGCTTACCCTCTGGCTCATTGAGCGGATAGCCTGAGCCATCCGCGACGAACTTTACCGGGGCTGTCTCAAGTGGACCCATTCGCGGCAGCGAGAGTAAACAAGTCGGGTGCAGAAACCCTTACAGCCAGGTGACAGCCAGGCGCTGCAGCGAAACGAGCTGAGAGCCTCATTTTAAATTTCCGAAGTAAGCCGAATGGTGAGCATGTTTCCCGATCCTACAAATCCAGACGTAGTTTAGGTATATTAAGGGAGGGTGGTTCCTAAGGTTAATGTATAATGTGTTCCCCCTTTTACGATGTGTCGTGTGTTCTCCATTTCCATAGACCAAGTTTTATAAACATGTGCATACTGGTAATCTCTTTGATCTGCGCCTATGACATGTATTTCATTATTTTGGACACCATGCAATAAAGGCATTCATTTCATGCTATTCAACCAGGTCTATTTGAGTTTTTCTCTGCATTACTGCTCCTTGCATCTAAGTCCAGGTGTCAGAACCGTAAGGGCGAGTGGGTCGAACCACTCACAGGTGATTATTGCAAAAGTCTGGCCGGAGTCCAGAGCAAGCAATAGTACAGGCAACGAAAGCCTCACCTCTCACCAGTCCAAACCCTTACAGAAATGGCGACCGTGGCAGGACCCTGGCAGCAAGAGAGTAATGTCTTAGACCCAGGTTTGAATAAACGAAATATAATGGACGAAAAAGTAGCCGACTATGTGTTCGGGAAAGTAAACCTGACCAAACAGTGGATATGTGACCTACTGACGGATAGGCGTCCGCTAGACGCAGCCATCAGGTGGACAGGTAGCAGAGAATGTAAGAAGTCAGTAGAGAAAGCGGTCTGGCTGATGTGCTACAAAAAGCAAGTCCAACTTTCGGACCAGGTTATTGCAGCACAGACAGCTCAGATCAAAGAGTTAGAGACAGAGATGGAGGAAAAGGTTATGGGAGGACAGAAACTGATTGCATCACTGAATGCGTTGCATCAGGAACGCCAAATAGTAGCCAGCCACCACGAGGCTAGGATCGATTACTTGGAGTGCCAGGTCACGGAAGCTAAGTTAAGTGAGGGAAAGATTAAAGAACGCTGTATCCGCCTAGTTAACCAGATAAAGACCCAGGAAGAAAGTCTGAGGGGAGTTAGGGCGGCATACAAGATGGCTCTCGAGGATAGGTCTGAGGGAGCCGACCACAGCGTTTGCCAGAGGGAGATAGAGGACCTGAGAGAGGCCCTGAATAAGGCAAACGGCTTGGTGTGTCTCATCAGCCCGTCAGCGAGCCAGCCACAGGTAGCTGGGGAATTCCCAAAATCCCTACCAAGAAAAGCAGGTGTGGTACCAACCACCAAGCCCTCAGCGCCACCCAGCTATACGGAAACCTGGGTGAGGGAGGAAGCGGTGGAAATAGAGAAGGAGGTTCCCGAGGTAGAACAATCCCCGGAGGTAGTGTCGAAGCCGGCACCGATGTGTCCGGTCCGAGAACAGAAGCGGGGCCCGAATGGGGAAAATGGGGAAGACGGGGCCCTCTTAAACCAAATTGTAGTGCCCCACAGCTCACAACAGCTGAGGGCAATGATCAGCCATGTCCGGAAACTGTCCGAGTCAGGAGACCCTTCCGTTCATTTTAGAGAGGTAGAACAGACCGCAGCGATTAATGGCTGCGACGAGGAGGAAAAGACCAAAATGTTGCTGTTCTCTTTGGATAGCTCAATCCTTCAGTGTCTCTCCAACGAGCGCAAGAGGGGAGTTAGGGGCTATGAGGATTTACGGGACGAGGTCCTGGAAGTGTTTGGAGTGGATGACGAAGGTCCGTTCGTCAGACTGGGTCAGACAGTGCAGATGGAGGGAGAACCCCCACGGGTTTTCGCCGAAAGGCTGTGGCCAGTATATCAGCGTAGCTGCCCAAGTACACCAGCGCGTCACCACTTGCATGGTGTCGGGAAAGCTCATTGGCTCAGGTGTGTAGTCGCCAACAGCTTGCCAGCCGTCAGGGAGCAGGCCAAGGCGTGGTTTGATCCCACCAACCCCGATACAACGGAGGAGTCGGTCCTGAGTCAGCTCACCATAGGGTATAGGAATACTAGAAGCACGGGAGCGCGTCCCCTTAAGGGAAAAGTGCATGAAGCAAAGCCCGCAGCTCCGGCTCAGAAAGAGTGGCATCAGGAGGGAAATCGCGCCCCACAAACCAATAGTGTTCGTTACGGGTGCGGGAAGGCAGGTCACTGGCGCAAAAACTGTAGGAATCCCTGGAAAGATTCCAAGGAGAAAGCTCCCGCAGTCCGAGCCCAAACGCCTGTCCCTGAGAGGGGAGCCGGTGTGCCAATCCATCCCGATGCAATCGAGTCTATGTTAGGGGCCATGCGGTCTCTCATGACCTCACACGGGAAGGTAGCAACAGCCCCATACAACCCAGACTTCTGACTGGAACCGGCGCAGCCTGCCTACCTGTGTCCCCTTGAAAGACACGCACAGGAGGGGACCTCCTGTAAGGAGGCCAGGTTAAATGAGCAGGCCTTACGGAAGGAGAACGTCCGCTTAATGGGGAAAGTAGACGGGCTAGAAGGGCAGCTTAGAGAGCAGGCCTTACGGCAGGAGAACGCCCGCTTAATGGGGAAAGTAGATGGGCTAGAAGGGCAGCTTAGAGACATAAAGGCAGCCTACAGGGTAGCCAGGAGCAGGGAGTATGAGGATTTAAACCATGGGCCCTGTGAGGAAAGGATAAAAGGTCTGACCCAAGCCCTATCCAAAGCCAGAGGGATGGTTTGCTCAACAACCCCGGGGGAATTCACCACCCCGCAGTTGCAAGCCATGGTAGCAGAGTTGCCCAAACTAAAACAGAATAGAAATCTTCAGCCTCCAGCAGGCGAGATTACACAGAATGCATAAGCAGGGGCGGTGGCCTGTCTTAGGGGAGGGGCCAGACCTGCGAGTGGGAACTCTCAGCCCCAGGTAGAACCGCAGGGCATGCAGGCCGGTAAAGCAGCCTGCGTGAGGGGAGAAGACTTTCTGCAAAAGTGGAGGGTCTCTCTTTTTTCTTGGGATTCGGATGAGGAAGAGCCCGGAGGGCTCGACCAAGTTTGTGACCCGGTCGGAGAGGTGGTGGGGTCGGAAGACGAAGGTTCCGCCCTTGACCCGAGCATAGGGGAGGTAGGGATTACGGGTGGAGATTCACCTATTGTAGAAACAAGTAGGATGGAGTCGGAAACCACAGATCCCGAGCCCAGGGGGGCGGAGCCAGGGGAGACGGAGCCGGCGGCTGTGGTGGGACCACAGGCTGTGACGGTGGAAGTCCCGGTCCCCGGTCCGTCGGCCCTGGAGGCCTTGCCCAAGGTGGCCCCTCGCAGGTCGAGTCGGACACCCCAGCCCAGGAAGTTGTGGTCAGATCCCTCGTACACCCCCAGGTATAAGTCCAAGGTAGCCCAGGGAGGTCCCAGTTCCCGATCGGCAGCGACAGGCTGCGGCGGATCAAAGACAAGGGTCAGTGCCCCCCCGCCACGGGGAACAGCTCGCGGCAGCCTTTTCAGGATTTAGCTAGGCCGCCCTGGGAACGGGCGGCGCTGTACAGTAATTTTAGGATGATAAGTTTAGGTTTAATAGTGTTTTAATATCAGGTTAAGATTGTAGTTTAATTTCATAGGTAAATGGTAAAATGATGGGAGTTAGTGATAGGAATAGTTAAGGTCTATCCAGTATACATGTCTTGTACGTAAGACGAGGTCAAGGGACCCTCTCACTCTTCACAAAAGCCAGAGACTCTTGGGAGGCTGGCTACATCATTTTATCTGATCACAGGAACCAGGAGATATGGAAAGGATTCTGATAGTGCTCGCGACGATCGGTTGTGGATTGGCCTATCGGGGCCTCACCAAGGATGTCGTTGTGTTCGGTTGCTCCGGGGACACGGCCCCCATCGCGACGGATGGGACCGGGGAGCGAGAGGCTGAGGAAACCGCCACTTATTTCCACAAGGGAAGGTGGCCGGGATGGCTGTGAACAAATTCAACGGAATACTCCAGTGCACCCGGGTTTGCGTACAAAGAGACTTCTTTACTGTGTCCCAGGGTGAGGATCGTTGCACCCAGAATCAGCGTCACCGTCGGCAAAAGGATTTGTTTGGTGTGCAATGGGAACGTCCCATTGAGCCGATGGTGGTGGTTACGGAAGTTAAGCAAGACTATGAGAAATTCCTCGGTCGAGTGGGAGCGATTGGGTAACAATACCCATCGGACAATTATGGGGACTAACGGACAAGTGAGAGTCTGTTGGGACAAATGGTGGGAACCGGATGAGGGAATATATGTTTGTATGTGGGGATCGACGTACGTTTGCCCCAAGGGTATATCCATATTTTTCCTACAACAGTGGCAGGATGCCGGGAAAGGGATGAGGTGGGACGTCAGCACCCGGGGGTGCGGAGCTCCTTCTCCCCGATCCCGGTAAACGCCACTGAACTCATCACGCGCCCACGCAAGCCCCCGCCCACGATTCCGGTAGCATTGGCTCAGAAGGAAGAGTGCCCTAAAACCACTAAGGGGCCCGGGAATGGTCTGGTACTGGTGCCAACCGATCAGATACTGTATCAGGGGGTACATTACGCGGTGGCCTCAGTGATTTTAAATCTCACCGAGGTGCATTTGCCAGAATGGTGCCCCAAAGAAACGGAAAAATTGTACCAGGTCCTGTTAACAAACATGTTCAGGCAGTTTTATGAGTTTGATTTTGCAGAGGTTGACAAAACAAGCTTATACACCACACCACACGAAGTTTTGGGTCAGGTGGGGAGACAAAGAAGGGGTGCTGTGAACGATGTGTTCACTGCTTTTAATACGGGAACATCTGTGGTCAACGCTCTAGATAATGTGGAGCTGCAGACACAGATCAACGGTTTAAAGACACAGTTAAAGAGCATCCTCACAAATGAGAATAAAGTAGTAGGGTCTGAGTTACATGAGGACCAGGCCATGACACTACACTTAAAAGAGATTATAGCAGAGCTGGAGAAGCATGCGAGAACGGTAAATGCCCTAATCAGGGAAGATCAAAATGCATCCGATCAAGCTGCGCAGAACGAGGTGTGCGTGTTATACGGGGCGTGGTTACTGGGCGAAGGCCGCAGTAATCTGGAGGATTTAAAACAAGGTTTGGTCCCGTCCTGGATAAGCAACAAACACCTGCAGGCGCTCCACCCTTTTCAGAACGCATTAAGCCCATGCCAGCTCAGGCTAGCCTCAGAGGCATACCCAGTCCCAGTGGACTGCGGACGGTCAAATCACACTATCATGGGTATAGTGGTACGGATGCCGGTGATGGGCAACACAGCAAAGTACAGGGTGGAGAACATTGGAGTCATTCAGGGGGGAGCCCACATTCACTACGCAGCGGTCCCACCTTACGTCATCCGCTGGGAGCAGACGATGACAGGTACCGACCTCTCGGGTTGTCGTAGCAGGGGAGCACACATCATACTGTGTCCCCAGCACTTGAATGCCTTTTTAATACCACAATGCGGTTTCAGAACGGCTGGCGCGAAGCCCATGAATTGCACCATGGAAGCAATGACACAAGATCATGTGCCCCCACAGGTGGCATACATAGGGGGTGGAACGTATTGCGTTACCACTGCAGCGCAACACTACCAGCATGGACAGCACAGCCGGTGTCCGGTGAGTGACAGCAGTTTCTGTTTTAAACCCAGGGCTGAAGTTCAAGTGGCACAACAGCGAATTGTCCCAATCCCTGAACCCTCTACGGTTCACCTCACTGTTAAAGAGAATTTCACAGACTTGCAGCGATTTGTCGCGCATTTCGGGTACATCATTCCCCCTCTCCCTGAACACCTCACCAAGATTTTAAAAGCCGTCATGGTATCCCAGAAACATTTTTACACCCTGGAACAAAAGACTGTAGAGATAGGGGCAGAGATATTGGACATAGTAACCCCACCGTGGTGGGATTTGTTCACTAATATTGAGGTCCCGTCATGGATCAGGATAGCCTCCCACATTTTGGTAGTATGTCACGTTGTAATTGTAGTGTACCTGTTGTTCGTGCACTGCAAAAGGGGCAAACGCCTCACGAGGCAGGAGAACACAGGGGAGTGGAGAGAATGTTACGTGCGCGTGAACGAGGAAAGTCCCGCGTAAGCTGCTAGGATATAACGCCCCTCCATTTTACCGTGTGTGTTTTGTAATTGTTCTAGTTATAAGCATTTGTGACTAAGTTTTTGGAACTGTTGTATTTTTTAAAACAGTCGGTTTAATTGTTTTCTTTTGTAATAAAACATGCATGTACAGGTAGTGCAAGAGGCATCGGCCTTTTACACCTGGAAGGCGAATACGCAGTGTAAGTTAAAGGCAATGCTGCCTATGATTGTCCAAGATGTACACAGCGTGATTTTTCTAGGAAATGGGGACTACATGTGTCGTGGGGGCCATAGATAGTTTAATTACCGGGAATGTTTGGATGTGGAGAATCGGGATAATTTTGCTCACTAGCATTTAATTGATATGATAAGAGGAGTTATTCGCATCAACAGGAGGGACTGTAGAGTTTCGCAATTATCGCGATTCTAATAATATGAGAGAAGCAGGTTCAATTGAACATTTTTATTGAACGGAATGCTGTCTTTAAAATAAAGGGTACAGAAACCTGTAAAATGGCCGCCGCACATCGTGGCAGAAGCTTCCAGAGACACAGTGGGCGTCGAATATACATTCAGTATGAGATCATACCTGGTACAAATTGAAAAGGCAGGGTGCAACCCGTTTGCATTTTGGACAATAGCAATGATATAAGTGCTTGAATCGTTTCATACGCACAGTAGGAATCACTGAACTGGGCCATCGAAGGCCCATCCAGACACATCAATACACAAATACCCCCCCGGCTCAACAATGAGAGAGACATTGGCGGGTGATTAAGCCAGTATTCAGGGGGTCCCAAAACCAGTTGAGGAGACGATTCATACACATCCTGGCTGGCTCAACAATGAAGAAGGCATTAACGGATAGTTGGCCAGTTTCAGGTGATACCAAAACCCATTAAGAAGATAATCGCCCCATGCTGGGAATTTTGGGCGCCAAAATCATACAAAGGATAACATTTAGATTTGAGCGGGAGATAAGGCCGGACAAAACAGTATAACTATAGAGGACAAATGTCCATCGGTCTCTTGTCTCTTCCCCGCTATCTTGTTCCTTCGGCGGGGCTGTGCTGGTCGGTTATTCAAGTGTTGGGTGGAGTTCAAGTTCGAGCCCGTTGTTTGTGGTCCGTGTCGGCCAGAAACGGAACCTCAGAACGCGCCACCTCGACACGGCAGGCAGTAGGGTACACCATCCCGATCGTCGGTAAACGGTGTCCGGACCCATCAGGGCAACACAGCGGTGTGTTCCCGAGCGAGGCCCGAGTAACGAGAACAAAGACGAGAAGAAAGACGAGAAGAAATTCGACGTGTCGCCACGGTCAGTAAACCCCAACCGCGCCCGAAGATAAACGGCGGAGTCCACCAGTTTGAATTCTACAAACTACTTCATGACATCAGGGAGTCAGGCTTACCCTCTGGCTCGTTGAGCGGATAGCCTGAGCCATCCGCGACGAACTTTACCGGGGCTGTCTCAAGTGGACCCATTCGCGGCAGCGAGAGTAAACAAGTCGGGTGCAGAAACCCTTACAGCCAGGTGACAGCCAGGCGCTGCAGCGAAACGAGCTGAGAGCCTCATTTTAAATTTCCGAAGTAAGCCGAGTGGTGAACATGTTTCCCGATCCTACAAATCCAGACGTAGTTTAGGTATATTAAGGGAGGGTGGTTCCTAAGGTTAATGTATAATGTGTTCCCCCTTTTACGATGTGTCGTGTGTTCCCCATTTCCATAGGCCAAGTTTTATAAACGTGTGCATACTGGTAATCTCTTTGATCTGCGCCTATGACATGTATTTCATTATTTTGGACACCATGCAATAAAGGCATTCATTTCGTGCTATTCAACCAGGTCTATTTGAGTTTTTCTCTGCATTACTGCTCCTTGCATCTAAGTCCAGGTGTCAGAACCGTAAGGGCGAGTGGGTCGAACCACTCACAGGTGATTATTGCAAAAGTCTGGCCGGAGACCAGAGCAAGCAATAGTGCAGGCAACGAAAGCCTCACCTCGCACCTGTTCGAACCCTTACAAGTCCCAGAGACTCCCAGAGAGAGACCCAGAGAGAGACAGAGAGTCCCAGAGACCCAGAGAGAGAGACAGAGAGTCTCAGAGAGAGTCCCAGAGAGACCCATTTAGAGACAGAGTCCCAGAAAGAGACAGAGAGTCACAGAGAGAGCGATAGAGTCCCAGAGCAGCCAGAGCATCCCAGAGAGAGACAGAGAGTCCCATAGAGAGACAGAGTGTCCCAGAGAGAGACAGAGAGTCCCAGAGATAGACAGAGTGTCCCAGAGTGTCCCAGAGAGTCCCAGAGAGAGACAATGTTCGAGAGAGTGCCAGAGAGTCCCAGGGAGAGACAGAGAGTGCCAGAGAGAGACAGAGAGTCCCACAGAGAGACAGAGAGTCCCAGAGTGTCCCAGATTGTCCCAGAGAGTCCCAAAGAGAGACAGAGAATCCCAGAGAGACCCAGAGAGGGACAGGGAGTCCCAGATTGTTCCAGAGACTCCCAGAGAGTCCCAGAGAGACCCAGCGTGTCCCAGAAAGTGACAGAGAGTCCCAGAGATCCAGAGAGAGACAGAGAGTCCCAGAGAGAGTCCCAGAGAGACCCATTTAGTGACAGAGTCCCAGAGAGAGACAGAGAGTCCCAGAGAGAGTCCCAGAGAGAGACCCAGAGAGAGGCAGAGTGTCCCAGAGAGAGACAGATTTTCCCAGAGAGTCTCAGAGAGAGACAGTGTCCCAGAGAGTCCCAGAGAGAGCCATAGAGTCCCAGAGAGAGCCAAAGCATCCCAGAGAGAGACAGAGAGTCCCAGAGAGAGACAGAGTGTCCCAGAGTGTCCCAGAGAGTCCCAGAGAGACCAAGAGAGAGACAGACAGTCCCAGAGAGACCCAGAGTGTCCCAGGGAGAGGCAGAGTGTCCCAGAGAGTCCCACAGACCCAGAGAGAGACAGAGAGTCCCAGAGAGAGACAGTGTCC
The DNA here is from genome assembly GCA_030390025.1 of Squalus acanthias. Taxonomy (NCBI): domain Eukaryota; kingdom Metazoa; phylum Chordata; class Chondrichthyes; order Squaliformes; family Squalidae; genus Squalus; species Squalus acanthias. The sequence goes on from JASTWF010000589.1 coordinate 243,230, forward strand.
CAGAAAGAGACAGAGAGTCCCAGAGAGAGACAGAGAGTCCCAGACAGAGACAGACAGTCCCAGAGAGACCCAGAGAGACCCAGAGAGACCCAGAGAGAGCCAGAGAGGGACAGAGTGTCCCAGAGAGACCCAGAGTGTCCCAGTGAGTCCCAGAGAGTCCCTGTGAGCCAGAGAGAGACACAGAGTCCCAGAGAGACCCAGTTAGAGTCAGAGTGTCCCAGAGAGTCCCAGAGAGAGACCCAGAGACCCAGAGAGAGACTGAGAATCCCAGAGAGATCCAGAGAGAGCTAGAGAATTCCAGAGAGAGACAGAGAGTCCCAGAGACCCAGAGAGAGACAGAGACTCCCAGAGAGAGTCCCAGAGAGAGACCCAGAGAGAGGCAGAGTGTCCCAGAGAGAGACAGATTGTCCCAGAAAGTCTCAGAGAGAGACAGTGTCCCAGAGTGTCCCAGAGAGAGCCATAGAGTCCCAGAGAGAGCCAGAGCGTCCCAGAGAGAGACAGAGAGTCCCAGAGAGAGGCAGTGTCCCAGAGAGAGACAGAGAGTCCCAGAGACCAAGAGAGAGACAGAGAGTCCCAGAGAGAGACAGAGAGTCCCAGAGAGTCCCAGAGACTCCCAGAGAGAGACCCAGAGAGAGACAGAGCGTCCCAGAGACCCAGAGAGAGACAGAGAGTCCCAGAGAGAGACAGAGAGTCCCAGAGAGAGACAGAGTCCCAGAGACCCAAAGAGAGACAGAGAGTCCCAGAGAGACCCAGAGTGTCCCAGAGTGTCCCAGAGAGGCCCAGAGAGAGACAGTGTCCCAGAGAGTGCCAGAGAGTCCCAGGGAGAGACAGAGAGTGCCAGAGAGAGACAGAGAATCCCAAAGAGAGACAGAGAGTCCCAGACTGTCCCAGAGTTTCCAGAGAGTCCCAGAGAGAGACAGAGAGTCCCAGAGAGACCCAGAGAGTCCCGGAGAGAGACAGAGAGTCCCAAAGACCCAGGGAGAGACAGAGAGTCCCAAAGTGTCCCAGAGAGTCCCAGAGAGTCCCAGAGAGACCCGGAGAGTCCCAGAGAGTGACAGAGAGTCCCAGAGACCCAGAGAGAGACATAGAGTCCCAGAGAGAGTCCCAGAGAGACCCATTTAGAGACAGAGACCCAGAGATAGACAGAGAGACCCAGAGTGTCCCAGAGAGTCCCAGAGAGTCCCAGAGAGACCCAGAGTGTCCCAGGGAGAGGCAGAGTGTCCCAGAGAGAGTCCCAGAGAGACCCATTTAGAGACAGAGACCCAGAAAGAGACAGAGAGTCCCAGAGAGAGCGAAAGAGTCCCAGAGCAGCCAGAGCATCCCAGAGAGAGACAGAGAGTCCCATAGAGAGACAGAGTGTCCCAGAGAGAGACAGAAAGTCCCAGAGAGACCCAGAGAGAGACAGACATCCCAGAGAGACCCAGAGTGTCCCAGAGAGAGCCAGAGAGTCCCAGAGAGTCCCAGAGAGACCCATAGAGAGACAGACATCCCAGAGAGACCCAGAGTGTCCCAGAGACAGCCAGAGAGTCCCAGAGAGTGACAGAGACCCAGAGAGAGACACAGAGTCCCACAGACCCAGAGAGAGACAGAGAGTCCCAGAGAGAGACAGTGTCCCAGAGAGAGACAGAGAGTCCCAGAGAGAGACAAAGAGTCCCAGAGAGAGACAGAGAGTCCCAGAGAGACCCAGAGAGACCCAGAGAGTCCCAGAGAGAGCCAGGGAGTCCCAGAGAGGGACAGAGAGTCCCAGAGAGACCCAGAGTGTCCCAGAGAGTCCCAGAGAGCCAGAGAGCGACAGAGAGTCCCAGAGAGGCACAGTTAGAGTCAGAGTGTCCCAGAGAGTCCCAGAGAGAGACCCAGAGACCCAGAGAGAGGCAGAGAATCCCAGAGAGACCCAGAGAGAGCCAGAGTGTCCCAGAGAGACACAGAGAGTCTCAGAGACCCAGAGAGAGACAGAGAGTCCCAGTGAGAGTCCCAGAGAGACCCATTTAGAGACAGAGTCCCAGAGAGAGACAGAGAGTCCCAGAGAGAGACAGAGAGTCCCAGAGAGAGACAGAGAGTCCCAGAGAGACCCAGAGAGACCCAGAGAGTCCCAGAGAGAGCCAGAGAGTCTCAGAGAGGGACAGAGAGTCCCAGAGAGACCCAGAGTGTCCCAGAGAGTCCCAGAGAGCCAGAGAGAGACAGAGAGACCCAGAGAGACCCAGTTAGAGTCAGAGTGTCCCAGAGAGTCCCACAGAGAGACCCAGAGACCCAGAGAGAGACATGGAATCCCAGAGAGACCCACAGAGAGCCAGAGAGTCGCAGAGAGAGACGGAGAGTCCCAGAGACCCAGAGAGAGACAGAGAGTCCCAGAGAGAGACAGAGTCTCAGAGAGACCCAGAGAGTCCCAGAGAGAGACAGAGAGTCCCAGAGAGAGTCCCAGAGAGACCCATTTAGAGACAGAGTCCCAGAAAGAGACAGAGAGTCCCAGAGAGAGACAGAGAGTCCCAGAGATAGACAGAGTGTCCCAGAGTGTCCCAGAGAGACCCAGAGAGTCCCAGAGAGACCCATAGAGAGACAGACAGTCCCAGAGAGACCCAGAGTGTCCCAGAGAGAGCCAGAGAGTCCCAGAGAGTGACAGAGACCCAGAGAGAGACAGAGAGTCCCACAGACCCAGAGAGAGACAGAGAGTCCCAAAGAGAGAGACAGTGTCCCAGAGAGAGACAGAGAGTCCCAGAGAGAGACAAAGAGTCCCAGAGAGAGACAGAGAGTCCCAGAGAGACCCAGAGAGACCCAGAGAGTCCCAAAGAGAGCCAGGGAGACCCAGAGAGGAACAGAGAGTCCCAGAGAGACCCAGAGTGTCCCAGAGAGTCCCAGAGAGCCAGAGAGCGACAGAGAGTCCCAGAGAGGCACAGTTAGAGTCAGAGTGTCCCAGAGAGTCCCAGAGAGAGACCCAGAGACCCAGAGAGAGGCAGAGAATCCCAGAGAGACCCAGAGAGAGCCAGAGTGTCCCAGAGAGACACAGAGAGTCTCAGAGACCCAGAGAGAGACAGAGAGTCCCAGTGAGAGTCCCAGAGAGAGACAGAGAGTCCCAGAGAGAGACAGAGAGTCCCAGAGAGAGACAGAGAGTCCCAGAGAGACCCAGAGAGACCCGGAGAGTCCCAGAGAGAGCCAGAGAGTCTCAGAGAGGGACAGAGAGTCCCAGAGAGACCCAGAGTGTCCCAGAGAGTCCCAGAGAGCCAGAGAGAGACAGAGAGACCCAGAGAGAACCAGTTAGAGTCAGAGTGTCCCAGAGAGTCCCACAGAGAGACCCAGAGACCCAGAGAGAGACATGGAATCCCAGAGAGACCCAGAGAGAGCCAGAGAGTCCCAGAGAGAGACGGAGAGTCCCAGAGACCCAGAGAGAGACAGAGAGTCCCAGAGAGAGACAGTCTCAGAGAGACACAGAGAGTCCCAGGGAGAGACAGAGAGTGCCAGAGAGAGACAGAGAGTCCCAAAGAGAGACAGAGAGTCCCAGACTGTCCCAGAGTGTCCAGAGAGTCCCAGAGAGACACAGAGAGTCCCAGAGAGAGACAGAGAGTCCCAGAGAGAGTCCCAGAGAGAGACCCAGAGAGAGGCAGAGTGTCCCAGAGAGAGACAGATTGTCCCAGAAAGTCTCAGAGAGAGACAGTGTCCCAGAGTGTCCCAGAGAGAGCCATAGAGTCCCAGAGAGAGCCAGAGCGTCCCAGAGAGAGACAGAGAGTCCCAGAGAGAGACAGTGTCCCAGAGAGAGACAGAGAGTCCCAGAGACCAAGAGAGAGACAGAGAGTCCCAGAGAGAGACAGAGAGTCCCAGAGAGTCCCAGAGACTCCCAGAGAGAGACCCAGAGAGAGACAGAGCGTCCCAGAGACCCAGAGAGAGACAGAGAGTCCCAGAGAGAGACAGAGAGTCCCAGAGAGAGACAGAGTCCCAGAGACCCAAAGAGAGACAGAGAGTCCCAGAGAGACCCAGAGTGTCCCAGAGTGTCCCAGAGAGGCCCAGAGAGAGACAGTGTCCCAGAGAGTGCCAGAGAGTCCCAGGGAGAGACAGAGAGTGCCAGAGAGAGACAGAGAATCCCAAAGAGAGACAGAGAGTCCCAGACTGTCCCAGAGTTTCCAGAGAGTCCCAGAGAGAGACAGAGAGTCCCAGAGAGACCCAGAGAGTCCCGGAGAGAGACAGAGAGTCCCAAAGACCCAGGGAGAGACAGAGAGTCCCAAAGTGTCCCAGAGAGTCCCAGAGAGTCCCAGAGAGACCCGGAGAGTCCCAGAGAGTGACAGAGAGTCCCAGAGACCCAGAGAGAGACATAGAGTCCCAGAGAGAGTCCCAGAGAGACCCATTTAGAGACAGAGACCCAGAAAGAGACAGAGAGTCCCAGAGAGAGCGAAAGAGTCCCAGAGCAGCCAGAGCATCCCAGAGAGAGACAGAGAGTCCCATAGAGAGACAGAGTGTCCCAGAGAGAGACAGAAAGTCCCAGAGAGACCCAGAGAGAGACAGACATCCCAGAGAGACCCAGAGTGTCCCAGAGAGAGCCAGAGAGTCCCAGAGAGTCCCAGAGAGACCCATAGAGAGACAGACATCCCAGAGAGACCCAGAGTGTCCCAGAGACAGCCAGAGAGTCCCAGAGAGTGACAGAGACCCAGAGAGAGACAGAGAGTCCCACAGACCCAGAGAGAGACAGAGAGTCCCAGAGAGAGACAGTGTCCCAGAGAGAGACAGAGAGTCCCAGAGAGAGACAAAGAGTCCCAGAGAGAGACAGAGAGTCCCAGAGAGACCCAGAGAGACCCAGAGAGTCCCAGAGAGAGCCAGGGAGTCCCAGAGAGGGACAGAGAGTCCCAGAGAGACCCAGAGTGTCCCAGAGAGTCCCAGAGAGCCAGAGAGCGACAGAGAGTCCCAGAGAGGCACAGTTAGAGTCAGAGTGTCCCAGAGAGTCCCAGAGAGAGACCCAGAGACCCAGAGAGAGGCAGAGAATCCCAGAGAGACCCAGAGAGAGCCAGAGTGTCCCAGAGAGACACAGAGAGTCTCAGAGACCCAGAGAGAGACAGAGAGTCCCAGTGAGAGTCCCAGAGAGACCCATTTAGAGACAGAGTCCCAGAGAGAGACAGAGAGTCCCAGAGAGAGACAGAGAGTCCCAGAGAGAGACAGAGAGTCCCAGAGAGACCCAGAGAGACCCAGAGAGTCCCAGAGAGAGCCAGAGAGTCTCAGAGAGGGACAGAGAGTCCCAGAGAGACCCAGAGTGTCCCAGAGAGTCCCAGAGAGCCAGAGAGAGACAGAGAGACCCAGAGAGACCCAGTTAGAGTCAGAGTGTCCCAGAGAGTCCCACAGAGAGACCCAGGGACCCAGAGAGAGACATGGAATCCCAGAGAGACCCACAGAGAGCCAGAGAGTCGCAGAGAGAGACGGAGAGTCCCAGAGACCCAGAGAGAGACAGAGAGTCCCAGAGAGAGACAGAGTCTCAGAGAGACCCAGAGAGTCCCAGAGAGAGACAGAGAGTCCCAGAGAGAGTCCCAGAGAGACCCATTTAGAGACAGAGTCCCAGAAAGAGAGAGAGAGTCCCAGAGAGAGACAGAGAGTCCCAGAGATAGACAGAGTGTCCCAGAGTGTCCCAGAGAGACCCAGAGAGTCCCAGAGAGACCCATAGAGAGACAGACAGTCCCAGAGAGACCCAGAGTGTCCCAGAGAGAGCCAGAGAGTCCCAGAGAGTGACAGAGACCCAGAGAGAGACAGAGAGTCCCACAGACCCAGAGAGAGACAGAGAGTCCCAGAGAGAGAGACAGTGTCCCAGAGAGAGACAGAGAGTCCCAGAGAGAGACAAAGAGTCCCAGAGAGAGACAGAGAGTCCCAGAGAGACCCAGAGAGACCCAGAGAGTCCCAGAGAGAGCCAGGGAGTCCCAGAGAGGAACAGAGAGTCCCAGAGAGACCCAGAGTGTCCCAGAGAGTCCCAGAGAGCCAGAGAGCGACAGAGAGTCCCAGAGAGGCACAGTTAGAGTCAGAGTGTCCCAGAGAGTCCCAGAGAGAGACCCAGAGACCCAGAGAGAGGCAGAGAATCCCAGAGAGACCCAGAGAGAGCCAGAGTGTCCCAGAGAGACACAGAGAGTCTCAGAGACCCAGAGAGAGACAGAGAGTCCCAGTGAGAGTCCCAGAGAGAGACAGAGAGTCCCAGTGAGAGACAGAGAGTCCCAGAGAGAGACAGAGAGTCCCAGAGAGACCCAGAGAGACCCGGAGAGTCCCAGAGAGAGCCAGAGAGTCTCAGAGAGGGACAGAGAGTCCCAGAGAGACCCAGAGTGTCCCAGAGAGTCCCAGAGAGCCAGAGAGAGACAGAGAGACCCAGAGAGAACCAGTTAGAGTCAGAGTGTCCCAGAGAGTCCCACAGAGAGACCCAGAGACCCAGAGAGAGACATGGAATCCCAGAGAGACCCAGAGAGAGCCAGAGAGTCCCAGAGAGAGACGGAGAGTCCCAGAGACCCAGAGAGAGACAGAGAGTCCCAGAGAGAGACAGTCTCAGAGAGACACAGAGAGTCCCAGAGAGAGACAGAGAGTCCCAGAGAGAGTCCCAGAGAGAGACCCAGAGAGAGGCCGAGTGTCCCAGAGAGAGACAGATTTTCCCAGAGAGTCTCAGAGAGAGACAGTGTCCCAGAGAGCCCAGAGAGAGCCATAGAGTCCCAGAGAGAGCCAGAGCATCCCAGAGAGAGACAGAGTCCCAGAGAGAGACAGAGTGTTCCAGAGTGTCCCAGAGCGTCCCAGAGAGTCCCAGAGAGACCCAGAGAGAGACAGACAGTCCCAGAGAGACCCAGAGTGTCCCAGAGAGACCCACAGACCCAGAGAGAGACAGAGAGTCACAGAGAGAGACAGTGTCCCAGAGAGAGACAGAGAGTCCCAGAGAGAGACAGAGTGTCCCAGAGAGAGACAGACAGTCCCAGAGATACCCAGAGAGACCCAGAGAGTCCCAGAGAGAGCCAGAGAGTCCCAGAGAGGGACAGAGAGTCCCAGAGAGACCCAGAGTGTCCCAGAGAGTCCCAGAGAGAGACCCAGAGACCCAGAGAGAGACAGAGAATCCCAGAGAGACCCAGAGAGAGCCAGAGAGTCCCAGAGAGAGACAGAGAATCCCAGAGACCCAGAGAGAGACAGAGAGTACCAGAGAGACACAGAGTGTCCCAGAGAGACCCAGAGAGTCCCAGAGAGAGACAGAGAGTCCCAGAGAGACCCAGAGTGTCCCAGAGTGTCCCAGAGAGTCCCAGAGAGAGACAGTGTCCCAGAGAGTGCCAGAGAGTCCCAGGGAGAGACAGAGAGTGCCAGAGAGAGACAGAGAATCCCAAAGAGAGACAGAGAGTCCCAGACTGTCCCAGAGTTTCCAGAGAGTCCCAGAGAGAGACAGAGAGTCCCAGAGAGACCCAGAGAGTCCCGGAGAGAGACAGAGAGTCCCAAAGACCCAGGGAGAGACAGAGAGTCCCAAAGTGTCCCAGAGAGTCCCAGAGAGTCCCAGAGAGACCCGGAGAGTCCCAGAGAGTGACAGAGAGTCCCAGAGACCCAGAGAGAGACATAGAGTCCCAGAGAGAGTCCCAGAGAGACCCATTTAGAGACAGAGACCCAGAAAGAGACAGAGAGTCCCAGAGAGAGCGAAAGAGTCCCAGAGCAGCCAGAGCATCCCAGAGAGAGACAGAGAGTCCCATAGAGAGACAGAGTGTCCCAGAGAGAGACAGAAAGTCCCAGAGAGACCCAGAGAGAGACAGACATCCCAGAGAGACCCAGAGTGTCCCAGAGAGAGCCAGAGAGTCCCAGAGAGTCCCAGAGAGACCCATAGAGAGACAGACATCCCAGAGAGACCCAGAGTGTCCCAGAGACAGCCAGAGAGTCCCAGAGAGTGACAGAGACCCAGAGAGAGACAGAGAGTCCCACAGACCCAGAGAGAGACAGAGAGTCCCAGAGAGAGACAGTGTCCCAGAGAGAGACAGAGAGTCCCAGAGAGAGACAAAGAGTCCCAGAGAGAGACAGAGAGTCCCAGAGAGACCCAGAGAGACCCAGAGAGTCCCAGAGAGAGCCAGGGAGTCCCAGAGAGGGACAGAGAGTCCCAGAGAGACCCAGAGTGTCCCAGAGAGTCCCAGAGAGCCAGAGAGCGACAGAGAGTCCCAGAGAGGCACAGTTAGAGTCAGAGTGTCCCAGAGAGTCCCAGAGAGAGACCCAGAGACCCAGAGAGAGGCAGAGAATCCCAGAGAGACCCAGAGAGAGCCAGAGTGTCCCAGAGAGACACAGAGAGTCTCAGAGACCCAGAGAGAGACAGAGAGTCCCAGTGAGAGTCCCAGAGAGACCCATTTAGAGACAGAGTCCCAGAGAGAGACAGAGAGTCCCAGAGAGAGACAGAGAGTCCCAGAGAGAGACAGAGAGTCCCAGAGAGACCCAGAGAGACCCAGAGAGTCCCAGGGAGAGACAGAGAGTGCCAGAGAGAGACAGAGAATCCCAAAGAGAGACAGAGAGTCCCAGACTGTCCCAGAGTTTCCAGAGAGTCCCAGAGAGAGACAGAGAGTCCCAGAGAGACCCAGAGAGTCCCGGAGAGAGACAGAGAGTCCCAAAGACCCAGGGAGAGACAGAGAGTCCCAAAGTGTCCCAGAGAGTCCCAGAGAGTCCCAGAGAGACCCGGAGAGTCCCAGAGAGTGACAGAGAGTCCCAGAGACCCAGAGAGAGACATAGAGTCCCAGAGAGAGTCCCAGAGAGACCCATTTAGAGACAGAGACCCAGAAAGAGACAGAGAGTCCCAGAGAGAGCGAAAGAGTCCCAGAGCAGCCAGAGCATCCCAGAGAGAGACAGAGAGTCCCATAGAGAGACAGAGTGTCCCAGAGAGAGACAGAAAGTCCCAGAGAGACCCAGAGAGAGACAGACATCCCAGAGAGACCCAGAGTGTCCCAGAGAGAGCCAGAGAGTCCCAGAGAGTCCCAGAGAGACCCATAGAGAGACAGACATCCCAGAGAGACCCAGAGTGTCCCAGAGACAGCCAGAGAGTCCCAGAGAGTGACAGAGACCCAGAGAGAGACAGAGAGTCCCACAGACCCAGAGAGAGACAGAGAGTCCCAGAGAGAGACAGTGTCCCAGAGAGAGACAGAGAGTCCCAGAGAGAGACAAAGAGTCCCAGAGAGAGACAGAGAGTCCCAGAGAGACCCAGAGAGACCCAGAGAGTCCCAGAGAGAGCCAGGGAGTCCCAGAGAGGGACAGAGAGTCCCAGAGAGACCCAGAGTGTCCCAGAGAGTCCCAGAGAGCCAGAGAGCGACAGAGAGTCCCAGAGAGGCACAGTTAGAGTCAGAGTGTCCCAGAGAGTCCCAGAGAGAGACCCAGAGACCCAGAGAGAGGCAGAGAATCCCAGAGAGACCCAGAGAGAGCCAGAGTGTCCCAGAGAGACACAGAGAGTCTCAGAGACCCAGAGAGAGACAGAGAGTCCCAGTGAGAGTCCCAGAGAGACCCATTTAGAGACAGAGTCCCAGAGAGAGACAGAGAGTCCCAGAGAGAGACAGAGAGTCCCAGAGAGAGACAGAGAGTCCCAGAGAGACCCAGAGAGACCCAGAGAGTCCCAGAGAGAGCCAGAGAGTCTCAGAGAGGGACAGAGAGTCCCAGAGAGACCCAGAGTGTCCCAGAGAGTCCCAGAGAGCCAGAGAGAGACAGAGAGACCCAGAGAGACCCAGTTAGAGTCAGAGTGTCCCAGAGAGTCCCACAGAGAGACCCAGGGACCCAGAGAGAGACATGGAATCCCAGAGAGACCCACAGAGAGCCAGAGAGTCGCAGAGAGAGACGGAGAGTCCCAGAGACCCAGAGAGAGACAGAGAGTCCCAGAGAGAGACAGAGTCTCAGAGAGACCCAGAGAGTCCCAGAGAGAGACAGAGAGTCCCAGAGAGAGTCCCAGAGAGACCCATTTAGAGACAGAGTCCCAGAAAGAGACAGAGAGTCCCAGAGAGAGACAGAGAGTCCCAGAGATAGACAGAGTGTCCCAGAGTGTCCCAGAGAGACCCAGAGAGTCCCAGAGAGACCCATAGAGAGACAGACAGTCCCAGAGAGACCCAGAGTGTCCCAGAGAGAGCCAGAGAGTCCCAGAGAGTGACAGAGACCCAGAGAGAGACAGAGAGTCCCACAGACCCAGAGAGAGACAGAGAGTCCCAGAGAGAGAGACAGTGTCCCAGAGAGAGACAGAGAGTCCCAGAGAGAGACAAAGAGTCCCAGAGAGAGACAGAGAGTCCCAGAGAGACCCAGAGAGACCCAGAGAGTCCCAGAGAGAGCCAGGGAGTCCCAGAGAGGAACAGAGAGTCCCAGAGAGACCCAGAGTGTCCCAGAGAGTCCCAGAGAGCCAGAGAGCGACAGAGAGTCCCAGAGAGGCACAGTTAGAGTCAGAGTGTCCCAGAGAGTCCCAGAGAGAGACCCAGAGACCCAGAGAGAGGCAGAGAATCCCAGAGAGACCCAGAGAGAGCCAGAGTGTCCCAGAGAGACACAGAGAGTCTCAGAGACCCAGAGAGAGACAGAGAGTCCCAGTGAGAGTCCCAGAGAGAGACAGAGAGTCCCAGAGAGAGACAGAGAGTCCCAGAGAGAGACAGAGAGTCCCAGAGAGACCCAGAGAGACCCGGAGAGTCCCAGAGAGAGCCAGAGAGTCTCAGAGAGGGACAGAGAGTCCCAGAGAGACCCAGAGTGTCCCAGAGAGTCCCAGAGAGCCAGAGAGAGACAGAGAGACCCAGAGAGAACCAGTTAGAGTCAGAGTGTCCCAGAGAGTCCCACAGAGAGACCCAGAGACCCAGAGAGAGACATGGAATCCCAGAGAGACCCAGAGAGAGCCAGAGAGTCCCAGAGAGAGACGGAGAGTCCCAGAGACCCAGAGAGAGACAGAGAGTCCCAGAGAGAGACAGTCTCAGAGAGACACAGAGAGTCCCAGAGAGAGACAGAGAGTCCCAGAGAGAGTCCCAGAGAGAGACCCAGAGAGAGGCCGAGTGTCCCAGAGAGAGACAGATTTTCCCAGAGAGTCTCAGAGAGAGACAGTGTCCCAGAGAGCCCAGAGAGAGCCATAGAGTCCCAGAGAGAGCCAGAGCATCCCAGAGAGAGACAGAGTCCCAGAGAGAGACAGAGTGTTCCAGAGTGTCCCAGAGCGTCCCAGAGAGTCCCAGAGAGACCCAGAGAGAGACAGACAGTCCCAGAGAGACCCAGAGTGTCCCAGAGAGACCCACAGACCCAGAGAGAGACAGAGAGTCACAGAGAGAGACAGTGTCCCAGAGAGAGACAGAGAGTCCCAGAGAGAGACAGAGTGTCCCAGAGAGAGACAGACAGTCCCAGAGATACCCAGAGAGACCCAGAGAGTCCCAGAGAGAGCCAGAGAGTCCCAGAGAGGGACAGAGAGTCCCAGAGAGACCCAGAGTGTCCCAGAGAGTCCCAGAGAGAGACCCAGAGACCCAGAGAGAGACAGAGAATCCCAGAGAGACCCAGAGAGAGCCAGAGAGTCCCAGAGAGAGACAGAGAATCCCAGAGACCCAGAGAGAGACAGAGAGTACCAGAGAGACACAGAGTGTCCCAGAGAGACCCAGAGAGTCCCAGAGAGAGACAGAGAGTCCCAGAGAGAGTCCCAGAGAGAGACCCAGAGAGAGGCAGAGTGTCCCAGAGAGAGACAGATTGTCCCAGAGAGGCTCAGAGAGAGACAGTGTCCCAAAGAGTCCCAGAGAGAGCCGTAGAGTCCCAGAGACAGCCAGAGCTTCCCGAAAGAGACAGAGAGTCCCAGAGAGAGACAGAGTGTCCCAGAGAGAGACAGAGAGTCCCAGAGAGAGAGAGAGTGTCGAGAGTGTCCCAGAGAGTCCCAGAGAGTCCCAGAGAGACCCAGAGAGAGAGCCAGAGAGTCCCAGAGAGTCCCACAGACCCAGAGAGAGACATAGATTCCCAGAGAGTGACAGTGTCCCAGAGAGAGACAGAGAGTCCCAGAGACCCACAGAGAGACAGAGAGTCCCAGAGAGAGACAGAGAGTCCCAAAGACTCCCAGAGAGAGACCCAGAGAGAGACAGAGAGTCCCAGAGTGACCCAGAGTGTCCCAGAGATAGACAGAGAGTCCCAGAGACAGACAGAGTCCCAGAGACCCAAAGAGAGACAGAGAGTCCCAGAGAGACCCAGAGTGTCACAGAGTGTCCCAGAGAGAGACAGTGTTCCAGAGAGTGCCAGAGAGTCCCAGGGAAAGACAGAGAGTGCCAGAGAGAGACAGAGAGTCCCAAAGAGAGACAGAGAGTCCCAGACTGTCCCAGGTTGTCCAGAGAGTCCCAGAGAGAGACAGAGAGTCCCAGAGAGACCCAGAGAGTCCCAGAGAGAGACAGAGAGTCCCAAAGACCCAGAGAGAGACAGAGAGTCCCAGAGTGTACCAGATAGTCCCAGAGAGTCCCAGAGAGACCCCGAGAGTCCCAGAGAGTGACAGAGAGTCCCAGAGACCCAGAGAGAGACATAGAGTCCCAGAGAGAGTCCCAGAGAGACCCATTTAGAGACAGAGTCCCAGAGATAGACAGAGAGTCCCAGAGTATCCCAGAGAGTCCCAGAGAGTCCCAGAGAGACCCAGAGAGAGACAGACAGTCCCAGAGAGACCCAGAGTGTCCCAGAGAGAGCCAGAGTGTCCCAGAGAGTCCCACAGACCCAGTGAGAGACAGAGAGTCCCAGAGAGAGACAGTGTCCCAGAGAGAGACAGAGATTCCCAGAGAGAGACAGAGAGTCCCAGAGAGAGACAGAGAGTCCCAGAGAGACCCAGAGAGACCCAGAGAGTCCCAGAGAGAGCCAGAGAGTCCCAGAGAGGGACAGAGAGACCCAGAGAGACCCAGAGTGTCCCAGAGAGTCCCAGAGAGCCAGAGAGCGACAGAGAGTCCCAGAGAGACACAGTTAGAGTAAGAGTGTCCCAGAGAGTCCCAGAGAGAGACCCAGAGACCCAGAGAGAGACAGAGAATCCCAGAGAGAGCCAGAGGGTCCCAGAGAGAGACAGAGAGTCCCAGAGAGACACAGAGAGAGCCAGAGAGACCCAGAGAGTCCCAGAGAGAGACAGTGAGTCCCAGAGAGAGTCCCAGAGAGAGACCCAGAGAGAGCCATAGAGCCCCAGAGAGAGCCAGAGCGTCCCAGAGAGACACAGACAGTCCCAGAGAGAGACAGAGTGTCCCAGAGAGAGACAGAGAGTCCCAGAGAGAGACAGAGTGTCCCAGAGTGTCCCAGAGAGTCCCAGAGAGTCCCAGAGAGACCCAGAGAGAGACAGACAGTCCCAGAGAGACCCAGAGGGTCCCAGAGAGAACCAGAGAGTCCCAGAGAGTCCAACAGACCCAGAGAGAGGCAGAGAGTCCCAGAGAGAGACAGTGTCCCAGAGAGAGACAGAGAGTTCCAGAGACCCAGTGAGAGACAGATAGTCCCAGAGAGAGACAGAGACACCCAGCGAGAGACAGAGAGTCCCAGAGAGTCCCAGAGACTCCCAGAGAGAGACCCAGGGAGAGACAGAGAGTCCCAGAGACCCAGAGAGAGACAGAGAGTCCCAGAGAGAGACAGAGAGTCCCAGAGAGAGACAGAGTCCCAGAGACCCAAAGAAAGACAGAGAGTCCCAGAGAGACCCAGAGTGTCCCAGAGTGTCCCAGAGAGTCCCAGAGAGAGACAGTGTCCCAGAGAGTGCCAGAGAGTCCCATGGAGAGACAGAGAGTGCCAGAGAGAGACAGAGAGTCCCAAAGAGAGACAGAGAGTCCCAGACTGTCCCAGAGTGTCCAGAGAGTCCCAGAGAGAGACAGAGAGTCCCAGATAGACCCAGAGAGTTCCAGAGAGAGACAGAGAGTCCCAAAGACCCAGGGAGAGACAGAGAGTTCCAGAGTATCCCAGAGAGTCCCAGAGAGTCCCAGAGAGACCCGGAGAGTCCCAGAGACCCAGAGAGAGAAATAGAGTCCCAGAGAGAGTCCCAGAGAGACCCATTTAGTGACAGAGTCCCAGAGAGAGACAGAGAGTCCCAGAGAGAGACAGAGAGTCCCAGAGAGAGACAGTGAGCCCCAGAGAGACCCAGAGAGTCCCAGAGAGAGAGACAGAGAGTCCCAGAGAGGGACAGGGAGTCCCAGAGAGACCCAGAGTGTCCCAGAGAGTCCCAGAGAGCCAGAGAGAGTCAGAGAGTCCGAGAGAGACCCAGTTAGAGTCAGAGTTTCCCAGAGAGTCCCAGAGAGTCAGAGTCCCAGAGAGACAGAGTGTCCCAGAGAGAGACAGAGTGTCCCAGAGAGAGACAGAGTCCCAGAGACACAAAGAGAGACAGAGAGTCCCAGAGAGACCCAGAGTGTCACAGAGTGTCCCAGAGAGTCCCAGAGAGAGACAGTGTCCCAGAGAGTGCCAGAGAGTCCCAGGGAAAGACAGAGAGTGCCAGAGAGAGACAGAGAGTCCCAAAGAGAGACAGAGAGTCCCAGACTGTCCCAGATTGTCCAGAGAGTCCCAGAGAGAGACAGAGAGTCCCAGAGAGACCCAGAGAGTCCCAGAGAGAGACAGAGACTCCCAAAGACCCAGGGAGAGACAGAGAGCCCCAGAGTGTCCCAGATAGTCCCGGAGAGTCCCAGAGAGTGACAGAGAGTCCCAGAGACCCAGAGAGAGACATAGAGTCCCAAAGAGAGTCCCAGAGAGACACATTTAGAGACAGAGTCCCAGAGATAGACAGAGAGACCCAGAGTGTCCCAGAGAGTCCAAGAGAGTCCCAGAGAGACCCAGAGAGAGACAGACAGTCCCAGAGAGACCCAGAGTGTCCCAGAGAGAGCCAGAGAGTCCCAGAGTGTCCCACAGACCCAGTGAGAGACAGAGAGTCCCAGAGAGAGACAGTGTCCCAGAGAGAGACAGAGAGTCTCAGAGAGAGACAGAGAGTCCCAGAGAGAGACAGGGAGTCCCAGAGAGAGACAGAGAGTCCCAGAGAGAGGGAGAGTGTCGAGAGTGTCCCAGAGAGTCCCAGAGAGTCCCAGAGAGACCCAGAGAGAGAGCCAGAGAGTCCCAGAGAGTCCCACAGACCCAGAGAGAGACATAGATTCCCAGAGAGTGACAGTGTCCCAGAGAGAGACAGAGAGTCCCAGAGAGAGACAGAGTGTCCCAGAGAGAGACAGAGAGTCCCAGAGAGAGGGAGAGTGTCGAGAGTGTCCCAGAGAGTCCCAGAGAGTCCCAGAGAGACCCAGAGAGAGAGCCAGAGAGTCCCAGAGAGTCCCACAGACCCAGAGAGAGACATAGATTCCCAGAGAGTGACAGTGTCCCAGAGAGAGACAGAGAGTCCCAGAGACCCACAGAGAGACAGAGAGTCCCAGAGAGAGACAGAGAGTCCCAAAGACTCCCAGAGAGAGACCCAGAGAGAGACAGAGAGTCCCAGAGTGACCCAGAGTGTCCCAGAGATAGACAGAGAGTCCCAGAGACAGACAGAGTCCCAGAGACCCAAAGAGAGACAGAGAGTCCCAGAGAGACCCAGAGTGTCACAGAGTGTCCCAGAGAGAGACAGTGTCCCAGAGAGTGCCAGAGAGTCCCAGGGAAAGACAGAGAGTGCCAGAGAGAGACAGAGAGTCCCAAAGAGAGACAGAGAGTCCCAGACTGTCCCAGGTTGTCCAGAGAGTCCCAGAGAGAGACAGAGAGTCCCAGAGAGACCCAGAGAGTCCCAGAGAGAGACAGAGAGTCCCAAAGACCCAGAGAGAGACAGAGAGTCCCAGAGTGTCCCAGATAGTCCCAGAGAGTCCCAGAGAGACCCGGAGATTCCCAGAGAGTGACAGAGAGTCCCAGAGACCCAGAGAGAGACATAGAGTCCCAGAGAGAGTCCCAGAGAGACCCATTTAGAGACAGAGTCCCAGAGATAGACAGAGAGTCCCAGAGTATCCCAGAGAGTCCCAGAGAGTCCCAGAGAGACCCAGAGAGAGACAGACAGTCCCAGAGAGACCCAGAGTGTCCCAGAGAGAGCCAGAGTGTCCCAGAGAGTCCCACAGACCCAGTGAGAGACAGAGAGTCCCAGAGAGAGACAGTGTCCCAGAGAGAGACAGAGATTCCCAGAGAGAGACAGAGAGTCCCAGAGAGAGACAGAGAGTCCCAGAGAGACCCAGAGAGACCCAGAGAGTCCCAGAGAGAGCCAGAGAGTCCCAGAGAGGGACAGAGAGACCCAGAGAGACCCAGAGTGTCCCAGAGAGTCCCAGAGAGCCAGAGAGCGACAGAGAGTCCCAGAGAGACACAGTTAGAGTAAGAGTGTCCCAGAGAGTCCCAGAGAGAGACCCAGAGACCCAGAGAGAGACAGAGAATCCCAGAGAGAGCCAGAGGGTCCCAGAGAGAGACAGAGAGTCCCAGAGAGACACAGAGAGAGCCAGAGAGACCCAGAGAGTCCCAGAGAGAGACAGTGAGTCCCAGAGAGAGTCCCAGAGAGAGACCCAGAGAGAGCCATAGAGCCCCAGAGAGAGCCAGAGCGTCCCAGAGAGACACAGACAGTCCCAGAGAGAGACAGAGTGTCCCAGAGAGAGACAGAGAGTCCCAGAGAGAGACAGAGTGTCCCAGAGTGTCCCAGAGAGTCCCAGAGAGTCCCAGAGAGACCCAGAGAGAGACAGACAGTCCCAGAGAGACCCAGAGGGTCCCAGAGAGAACCAGAGAGTCCCAGAGAGTCCAACAGACCCAGAGAGAGGCAGAGAGTCCCAGAGAGAGACAGTGTCCCAGAGAGAGACAGAGAGTTCCAGAGACCCAGTGAGAGACAAGATAGTCCCAGAGAGAGACAGAGACACCCAGCGAGAGACAGAGAGTCCCAGAGAGTCCCAGAGACTCCCAGAGAGAGACCCAGGGAGAGACAGAGAGTCCCAGAGACCCAGAGAGAGACAGAGTGTCCCAGAGAGAGACAGAGAGTCCCAGAGAGAGACAGAGTCCCAGAGACCCAAAGAAAGACAGAGAGTCCCAGAGAGACCCAGAGTGTCCCAGAGTGTCCCAGAGAGTCCCAGAGAGAGACAGTGTCCCAGAGAGTGCCAGAGAGTCCCAGGGAGAGACAGAGAGTGCCAGAGAGAGACAGAGAGTCCCAAAGAGAGACAGAGAGTCCCAGACTGTCCCAGAGTGTCCAGAGAGTCCCAGAGAGAGACAGAGAGTCCCAGATAGACCCAGAGAGTTCCAGAGAGAGACAGAGAGTCCCAAAGACCCAGGGAGAGACAGAGAGTTCCAGAGTATCCCAGAGAGTCCCAGAGAGTCCCAGAGAGACCCGGAGAGTCCCAGAGACCCAGAGAGAGAAATAGAGTCCCAGAGAGAGTCCCAGAGAGACCCATTTAGTGACAGAGTCCCAGAGAGAGACAGAGAGTCCCAGAGAGAGACAGAGAGTCCCAGAGAGAGAGACAGAGAGTCCCAGAGAGAGACAGTGAGCCCCAGAGAGACCCAGAGAGTCCCAGAGAGAGAGACAGAGAGTCCCAGAGAGGGACAGGGAGTCCCAGAGAGACCCAGAGTGTCCCAGAGAGTCCCAGAGAGCCAGAGAGAGTCAGAGAGTCCGAGAGAGACCCAGTTAGAGTCAGAGTTTCCCAGAGAGTCCCAGAGAGTCAGAGTCCCAGAGAGACAGAGTGTCCCAGAGAGAGACAGAGTGTCCCAGAGAGAGACAGAGTCCCAGAGACACAAAGAGAGACAGAGAGTCCCAGAGAGACCCAGAGTGTCACAGAGTGTCCCAGAGAGTCCCAGAGAGAGACAGTGTCCCAGAGAGTGCCAGAGAGTCCCAGGGAAAGACAGAGAGTGCCAGAGAGAGACAGAGAGTCCCAAAGAGAGACAGAGAGTCCCAGACTGTCCCAGATTGTCCAGAGAGTCCCAGAGAGAGACAGAGAGTCCCAGAGAGACCCAGAGAGTCCCAGAGAGAGACAGAGACTCCCAAAGACCCAGGGAGAGACAGAGAGTCCCAGAGTGTCCCAGATAGTCCCGGAGAGTCCCAGAGAGTGACAGAGAGTCCCAGAGACCCAGAGAGAGACATAGAGTCCCAGAGAGAGTCCCAGAGAGACCCATTTAGAGACAGAGTCCCAGAGATAGACAGAGAGACCCAGAGTGTCCCAGAGAGTCCCAGAGAGTCCCAGAGAGACCCAGAGAGAGACAGACAGTCCCAGAGAGACCCAGAGTGTCCCAGAGAGAGCCAGAGAGTCCCAGAGTGTCCCACAGACCCAGTGAGAGACAGAGAGTCCCAGAGAGAGACAGTGTCCCAGAGAGAGACAGAGAGTCTCAGAGAGAGACAGAGAGTCCCAGAGAGAGACAGGGAGTCCCAGAGAGACCCAGAGAGACCCAGAGAGTCCCAGAGAGAGCCAGGGAGTCCCAGAGAGGGACAGAGAGACCCAGAGAGACCCAGAGTGTCCCAGAGAGTCCCAGAGAGCCAGTGAGCGACAGAGAGTCCCAGAGAGACACAGTTAGAGTAAGAGTGTCCCAGAGAGTCCCAGAGAGAGACCCAGAGACCCAGAGAGAGACAGAGAATCCCAGAGAGAGCCAGAGGGTCCCAGAGAGAGACAGAGAGTCCCAGAGAGACACAGAGAGAGCCAGAGAGACACAGAGAGTCCCAGAGAGAGACAGTGAGTCCCAGAGAGAGTCCCAGATAGAGACCCAGAGAGAGCCATAGAGTCCCAGAGAGAGCCAGACAGTCCCATAGAGAGACAGAGTGTCCCAGAGAGAGACAGAGAGTCCCAGAGAGAGACAGAGTGTCCCAGAGTGTCCCAGAGAGTCCCAGAGAGACCCAGAGAGCGACAGACAGTCCCAGAGAGACCCAGAGTGTCCCAGAGAGAACTAGAGAGTCCCAGAGAGTCCAACAGACCCAGAGAGAGGCAGAGAGTCCCAGAGAGAGACAGAGACACCCAGCGAGAGACAGAGAGTCCCAGAGAGTCCCAGAGACTCCCAGAGAGAGACCCAGGGAGAGACAGAGAGTCCCAGAGACCCAGAGAGAGAGAGAGTCCCAGAGAGAGACAGAGAGTCCCAGATAGACCCAGAGAGTCCCAGAGAGAGACAGAGAGACCGGGAGAGTCCCAGAGACCCAGAGAGAGAAATAGAGTCCCAGAGAGAGTCCCAGAGAGACCCATTTAGTGACAGAGTCCCAGAGAGAGACAGAGAGTCCCAGAGAGAGACAGAGAGTCCCAGAGAGAGACAGTGAGCCCCAGAGAGACCCAGAGAGTCCCAGAGAGAGAGCCAGAGAGTCCCAGAGAGGGACAGGGAGTCCCAGAGAGACCCAGAGTGTCCCAGAGAGTCCCAGAGAGCCAGAGAGAGACAGAGAGTCCGAGAGAGACCCAGTTACAGTCAGAGTTTCCCAGAGAGTCCCAGAGAGTCAGAGTCCCAGAGAGACAGAGTGTCCCAGAGAGAGACAGAGTGTGCCAGAGAGAGATAGAGAGACCCAGAGAGAGACACAGTGTCCCAGAGAGTCCCGGAGAGTCCCAGAGAGACCCGGAGAGTCCCAGAGAGAGACTGAGAGTCCCAGAGAGAGACACAGTCTCAGAGACCCAGAGAGAGACAGAGAGTCCCAGTGAGAGTCCCAGAGAGACCCATTTAGAGACAGAGTCCCAGAGAGAGACAGAGAGTCCCAGAGAGAGCCAGAGAGTCTCAGAGAGGGACAGAGAGTCCCAGAGAGACCCAGAGTGTCCCAGAGAGTCCCAGAGAGCCAGAGAGAGACAGAGAGACCCAGAGAGACCCAGTTAGAGTCAGAGGGTCCCAGAGAGTCCCACAGAGAGAGACAAGGAATCCCAGAGAGATCCAGAGAGAGACAGAGAGTCCCAGAGAGAGACGGAGAGTCCCAGAGACCCAGAGAGAGACAGAGAGTCCCAGAGAGAGACAGAGTCTCAGAGAGACCCAGAGAGTCCCAGAGAGAGACAGAAAGTCCCAGAGAGACTCCCAGAGAGAGACCCAGAGAGAGGTGAGTGTCCCAGAGAGAGACAGATTTTCCCAGAGAGTCTCAGAGAGAGACAGTGTCCCAGAGAGCCCAGAGAGAGCCATAGAGTCCCAGAGAGAGCCAGAGCATCCCAGAGAGAGACAGAGTCCCAGAGAGAGACAGAGTGTTCCAGAGTGTCCCAGAGCGTCCCAGAGAGTCCCAGAGAGACCCAGAGAGAGACAGACAGTCCCAGAGAGACCCAGAGTGTCCCAGAGAGACCCACAGACCCAGAGAGAGACAGAGAGTCCCAAGAGAGAGACAGACAGTCCCAGAGAGACCCAGAGAGACCCAGAGAGAGCCAGAGAGTCCCAGAGAGGGACAGAGAGTCCCTGTGAGCCAGAGAGAGACAAAGAGTCCCAGAGAGACCCAGTTAGAGTCAGAGTGTCCCAGAGAGTCCCAGAGAGAGACCCAGAGACCCAGAGAGAGACAGAGAATCCCAGAGAGACCCAGAGAGAGCCAGAGAGTCCCAGAGAGAGACAGAGAATCCCAGAGACCCAGAGAGAGACAGAGAGTACCAGAGAGACACAGAGTGTCCCAGAGAGACGCAGAGAGTCCCAGAGAGAGTCCCAGAGAGAGACCCAGAGAGAGGCAGAGTGTCCCAGAGAGAGACAGATTGTCCCAGAGAGGCTCAGAGAGAGACAGTGTCCCAAAGAGTCCCAGAGAGAGCCATAGAGTCCCAGAGAGAGCCAGCGCTTCCCGAAAGAGACAGAGAGTCCCAGAGAAACACAGAGTGTCCCAGAGAGAGACAGAGAGTCCCAGAGAGAGCCAGAGTGTCCAGAGTGTCCCAGAGAGTCCCAGAGAGTCCCAGAGAGACCCAGAGAGAGAGCCAGAGAGTCCCAGAGAGTCCCACAGACCCAGAGAGAGACATAGAGTCCCAGAGAGTGACAGTGTCCCAGAGAGAGACAGAGAGTCCCAGAGACCCAGAGAGAGACAGAGAGTCCCAGAGAGAGACAGAGAGTCCCAAAGACTCCCAGAGAGAGACCAGAGAGAGACAGAGCGTCCCAGAGAGTCCCAGAGATAGACAGAGAGTCCCAGAGAGAGACAGAGTCCCAGAGACCCAAAGAGAGACAGAGAGTCCCAGAGAGACCCAGAGTGTCACAGAGTGTCCCAGAGAGTCCCAGAGAGAGACAGTATCCCAGAGAGTGCCAGAGAGTCCCAGGGAAAGACAGAGAGTGCCAGAGAGAGACAGAGAGTCCCAAAGAGAGACAGAGAGTCCCAGACTGTCCCAGGTTGTCCAGAGAGTCCCAGAGAGAGACAGAGAGTCCCAGAGAGACCCAGAGAGTCCCAGAGAGAGACAGAGAGTCCCAAAGACCCAGGGAGAGACAGAGAGTCCCAGAGTGTCCCAGATAGTCCCAGAGAGTCCCAGAGAGACCAGGAGAGTCCCAGAGAGTGACAGAGAGTCCTAGAGACCCAGAGAGAGACATAGAGTCCCAGAGAGACCCATTTAGAGACAGTCCCAGAGATAGACAGAGAGTCCCAGAGTGTCCCAGAGAGTCCCAGAGAGTCCCAGAGAGACCCAGAGAGAGACAGACAGTCCCAGAGAGACCCAGAGTGTCCCAGAGAGACCCACAGACCCAGAGAGAGACAGAGAGTCCCAAGAGAGAGACAGACAGTCCCAGAGAGACCCAGAGAGACCCAGAGAGAGCCAGAGAGTCCCAGAGAGGGACAGAGAGTCCCTGTGAGCCAGAGAGAGACAAAGAGTCCCAGAGAGACCCAGTTAGAGTCAGAGTGTCCCAGAGAGTCCCAGAGAGAGACCCAGAGACCCAGAGAGAGACAGAGAATCCCAGAGAGACCCAGAGAGAGCCAGAGAGTCCCAGAGAGAGACAGAGAATCCCAGAGACCCAGAGAGAGACAGAGAGTACCAGAGAGACACAGAGTGTCCCAGAGAGACGCAGAGAGTCCCAGAGAGAGTCCCAGAGAGAGACCCAGAGAGAGGCAGAGTGTCCCAGAGAGAGACAGATTGTCCCAGAGAGGCTCAGAGAGAGACAGTGTCCCAAAGAGTCCCAGAGAGAGCCATAGAGTCCCAGAGAGAGCCAGCGCTTCCCGAAAGAGACAGAGAGTCCCAGAGAAACACAGAGTGTCCCAGAGAGAGACAGAGAGTCCCAGAGAGAGCCAGAGTGTCCAGAGTGTCCCAGAGAGTCCCAGAGAGTCCCAGAGAGACCCAGAGAGAGAGCCAGAGAGTCCCAGAGAGTCCCACAGACCCAGAGAGAGACATAGAGTCCCAGAGAGTGACAGTGTCCCAGAGAGAGACAGAGAGTCCCAGAGACCCAGAGAGAGACAGAGAGTCCCAGAGAGAGACAGAGAGTCCCAAAGACTCCCAGAGAGAGACCAGAGAGAGACAGAGCGTCCCAGAGAGTCCCAGAGATAGACAGAGAGTCCCAGAGAGAGACAGAGTCCCAGAGACCCAAAGAGAGACAGAGAGTCCCAGAGAGACCCAGAGTGTCACAGAGTGTCCCAGAGAGTCCCAGAGAGAGACAGTGTCCCAGAGAGTGCCAGAGAGTCCCAGGGAAAGACAGAGAGTGCCAGAGAGAGACAGAGAGTCCCAAAGAGAGACAGAGAGTCCCAGACTGTCCCAGGTTGTCCAGAGAGTCCCAGAGAGAGACAGAGAGTCCCAGAGAGACCCAGAGAGTCCCAGAGAGAGACAGAGAGTCCCAAAGACCCATGGGAGAGACAGAGAGTCCCAGAGTGTCCCAGATAGTCCCAGAGAGTCCCAGAGAGACCAGGAGAGTCCCAGAGAGTGACAGAGAGTCCTAGAGACCCAGAGAGAGACATAGGGGTAAAAATTCACTTGGTTGCGCCACCCGTTAGCGCCTTAAGAGGGCGCTAATGGGGCGCAAAGCCGCTAACGCCCGGGCACAGCGATGTTTGCGCCGCTCGAGAACTTAACTTGAGATTGTGCGGCGGCGCTAAAACTTACCGCTGCGACCACCTGCGCGCGCAGATTGTGACGTCATTCCATGATGCAACGCCCTTGTGGCGCCCCGTAGCGGAAATTGAGTGGCGCCCCCTGCCTTACCGCCTGGCGCTTCCAACGACCAGAAGACTGGAACGCTATCAATCGCTGTGGGGCTGGGGGGGGCGCTATTTAAAGGGGGCCTCTTCCTGTCTTTTATTGTTGGTGGCATTTTTGAACTATGCATTCTGAGAGAGAGAGGGAGAGACTTCTGGAGAGATTCAACGTTGTGTGAAGGAGTTTTGGGTACTGAGCAGCACTTTGCAGGTTCATTTTGATTTGCCATTCCTTGTATCGATTTAGCAGAGACCGTGGGAGCTGCACTCTGAGCTCTTTGCCTGGTGCTCTCCATTGTTCTTTCCAGCACATTTGATGTGCAAGTCTCTCCAGGCCGAGATTCAAGGCAGCAATGAACAGGATGTGGATGGAAAGCAAGATTAACCATCCCCTTTAAGAACTGGCCCGTGCCATTGTGTGTGTGTTCCATTGCTGACTGACATTACATGAGCTTTGCCAGCGCTCCGAGTTAGCGCCTCACTGCTCGGCCTTTGCGCCTTAAGAGAGGTGTGCAGCACCTGCTTTAGTGCTCCACTCACCTCCCGGGGCGGTAAAAGTGAAGTTTCCCGTCAGTGCCGATAATTAGCGCCAGGCGCTAATATTTGCGTCCGGACAATATTTGCGCCCCAAATGGGGCGCGACCTAATTTCTACCCCAGAGAGTCCCAAAGAGAGACAGAGAGTCCCAGACTGTCCCAGAGTGTCCAGAGAGTCCCAGAGAGAGACAGAGAGTCCCAGATAGACCCAGAGAGTCCCAGAGAGAGACAGAGAGTCTCAAAGACCCAGGGAGAGACAGAGAGTTCCAGAGTATCCCAGAGAGTCCCAGAGAGTCCCAGAGAGACCCGGAGAGTCCCAGAGACCCAGAGAGAGAAATAGAGTCCCAGAGAGAGTCCCAGAGAGACCCATTTAGTGACAGAGTCCCAGAGAGAGACAGAGAGTCCCAGAGAGAGACAGAGAGTCCCAGAGAGAGACAGTGAGCCCCAGAGAGACCCAGAGAGTCCCAGAGAGAGAGCCAGAGAGTCCCAGAGAGGGACAGGGAGTCCCAGAGAGACCCAGAGTGTCCCAGAGAGTCCCAGAGCCCCAAAGAGAGACAGAGAGTCCCAGAGAGACCCAGAGAGTCCCAGAGAGTCCCAGAGTGTCCCAGAGAGACCCGGATAGTCCCAGAGACCCAGAGAGAGAAATAGAGTCCCAGAGAGAGTCCCAGAGAGACCCATTTAGTGACAGAGTCCCAGAGAGAGACAGAGAGTCCCAGAGAGAGACAGAGAGTCCCAGAGAGAGAGACAGAGAGTCCGAGAGAGACCCAGTTACAGTCAGAGTTTCCCAGAGAGTCCCAGAGAGTCAGAGTCCCAGAGAGACAGAGTGTCCCAGAGAGAGACAGAGTGTCCCAGAGAGAGACAGAGTCCCAGAGACACAAAGAGAGACAGAGAGTCCCAGAGAGACCCAGAGTGTCACAGAGTGTCCCAGAGATTCCCAGAGAGAGACAGTGTCCCAGAGAGTGCCAGAGAGTCCAGGGAAAGACAGAGAGTGCCAGAGAGAGACAGAGAGTCCTAAAGAGAGACAGAGAGTCCCAGACTGTCCCAGATTGTCCAGAGAGTCCCAGAGAGAGACAGAGAGTCCCAGAGAGACCCAGAGAGTCCCAGAGAGAGACAGAGAGTCCCAAAGACCCAGGGAGAGACAGAGAGTCCCAGAGTGTCCCAGATAGTCCCAGAGAGTCCCAGAGAGACCCGGAGAGTCCCAGAGAGTGACAGAGAGTCCCAGAGACCCAGAGAGAGACATAGAGTCCCAGAGAGAGTCCCAGAGAGACACATTTAGAGACAGAGTCCCAGAGATAGACAGAGAGACCCAGAGTGTCCCAGAGAGTCCCAGAGAGTCCCAGAGAGACCCAGAGAGAGACAGACAGTCCCAGAGAGACCCAGAGAGTCCCAGAGTGTCCCACAGACCCAGTGAGAGACAGAGAGTCCCAGAGAGAGACAGTGTCCCAGAGAGAGACAGAGAGTCCCAGAGAGAGACAGAGAGTCCCAGAGAGAGACAGAGAGTCTCAGAGAGATCCAGAGAGACCCAGAGAGTCCCAGAGAGAGCCAGAGAGTCCCAGAGAGGGACAGAGAGACCCAGAGAGACCCAGAGTGTCCCAGAGAGCCCCAGAGAGCCAGTGAGTGACAGAGAGTCCCAGAGAGACACAGTTAGAGTAAGAGTGTCCCAGAGAGTCCCAGAGAGAGACCCAGAGACCCAGAGTGAGACAGAGAATCCCAGAGAGAGCCAGAGGGTCCCAGAGAGAGACAGAGAGTCCCAGAGAGACACAGAGAGAGCCAGAGAGACCCAGAGAGTCCCAGAGAGAGCCAGAGGGTCCCAGAGAGAGACAGAGAGTCCCAGAGAGTCCCAGAGAGAGACCCAGAGAGAGCCATAGAGTCCCAGAGAGAGCCAGAGCGTCCCAGAGAGAGAGAGACAGTCCCAGAGAGAGACAGAGTGTCCCAGAGAGAGACAGAGAGTCCCAGAGAGAGACAGAGTGTCCCAGAGTGTCCCAGAGAGTCCCAGAGAGACCCAGAGAGACCCAGAGAGAGACAGACAGTCCCAGAGAGACCCAGAGTGTCCCAGAGAGAACCAGAGAGTCCCAGAGAGTCCAACAGACCCAGAGAGAGGCAGAGAGTCTCAGAGAGAGACAGTGTCCCAGAGAGAGACAGAGAGTCCCAGAGACCCAGTGAGAGACAGATAGTCCCAGAGAGAGACAGAGACACCCAGCGAGAGACAGAGAGTCCCAGAGAGTCCCAGAGACTCCCAGAGAGAGACCCAGGGAGAGACAGAGAGTCCCAGAGACCCAGAGAGAGACAGAGAGTCCCAGAGAGAGACAGAGAGTCCCAGAGAGAGACAGAGTCCCAGAGACCCAAAGAGAGACAGAGAGTCCCAGAGAGACCCAGAGTGTCCCAGAGTGTCCCAGACAGTCCCAGAGAGAGACAGTGTCCCAGAGAGTGGCAGAGAGTCCCAGGGAGAGACAGAGAGTGCCAGAGAGAGACAGAGAGTCCCAGACTGTCCCAGAGTGTCCAGAGAGTCCCAGAGAGAGACAGAGAGTCCCAGATAGACCCAGAGAGTCCCAGAGAGAGACAGAGTGTCCCAAAGACCCAGGGAGAGACAGAGAGTTCCAGAGTATCCCAGAGAGTCCCAGAGAGTCCCAGAGAGAACGGGAGAGTCCCAGAGACCCAGAGAGAGAAATAGAGTCCCAGAGAGAGTCCCAGAGAGACCCATTTAGTGACAGAGTCCCAGAGAGAGACAGAGAGTCCCAGAGAGAGACAGAGAGTCCCAGAGAGAGACAGAGAGTCCCAGAGAGAGACAGTGAGCCCCAGAGAGACCCAGAGAGTCCCAGAGAGAGAGCCAGAGAGTCCCAGAGAGGGACAGGGAGTCCCAGAGAGACCCAGAGTGTCCCAGAGAGTCCCAGAGCCCAAAAGAGAGACAGAGAGTCCCAGAGAGACCCAGAGAGTCCCAGAGAGTCCTAGAGTGTCCCAGAGTTTCCCAGAGAGTCCCAGAGAGAGACAGTGTCCCAGAGAGTGCCAGAGAGTCCCAGAGAGAGTCAGAGAGTGCCAGAGAGATGGGGCCTCAGTTTAATATCCCCTGAACAGTGAGATGTGGCCTCGGTTTAACATCCCCGGAACAGTGAGTTGGGGCCTCAGTACAATATTCCCCTGAACAGTGAGATGGGGCCTCAGTTTAACATCCCCTGAACAGTGAGATGGGGCCTCAGTTTAACATCCCCTGAACAGTGAGATGGGGCCTCAGTTTAATATTCCCTCAGAATGAGACAGAGAGTCCCAGAGAGACCCAGAGAGAGACCGAGTGTCCCAGAGATTCCCAGAGAAAGCCAGAGAGTCACAGAGAGAGACAGAGAGTCCCAGAGAGAGACACAGAGAGAGACCCAGAGAGAGACAGAGTGAACCAGAGTGTCCCAGAGAGTCCCAGAGAGAGACAGTTAGAGTCAGAGTGTCCTAGAGAGTCCCAGTGAGAGACCCAGAGACCCAGAGAGAGACAGAGAGTCCCAGAGAGAGACAGAGTGTCCCAGAGACAGCCACAGAGTCCCAGAGACCCAGAGAGAGACAGAGAGTCCCAGAGAGAGACAGTGTCCCAGAGAGAGACAGAGAGTCCCAGAGAGAGACAGAGAGTCCCAGAGAGAGACAGAGAGTCTCAGAGAGATCCAGAGAGACCCAGAGAGTCCCAGAGAGAGCCAGAGAGTCCCAGAGAGGGACAGAGAGACCCAGAGAGACCCAGAGTGTCCCAGAGAGTCCCAGAGAGCCAGTGAGTGACAGAGAGTCCCAGAGAGACACAGTTAGAGTAAGAGTGTCCCAGAGAGTCCCAGAGAGAGACCCAGAGACCCAGAGTGAGACAGAGAATCCCAGAGAGAGCCAGAGGGTCCCAGAGAGAGACAGAGAGTCCCAGAGAGACACAGAGAGAGCCAGAGAGACCCAGAGAGTCCCAGAGAGAGCCAGAGGGTCCCAGAGAGAGACAGAGAGTCCCAGAGAGAGACCCAGAGAGAGCCATAGAGTCCCAGAGAGAGCCAGAGCGTCCCAGAGAGAGACAGACAGTCCCAGAGAGAGACAGAGTGTCCCAGAGAGAGACAGAGAGTCCCAGAGAGAGACAGAGTGTCCCAGAGTGTCCCAGAGAGTCCCAGAGAGACCCAGAGAGACCCAGAGAGAGACAGACAGTCCCAGAGAGACCCAGAGTGTCCCAGAGAGAACCAGAGAGTCCCAGAGAGTCCAACAGACCCAGAGAGAGGCAGAGAGTCTCAGAGAGAGACAGTGTCCCAGAGAGAGACAGAGAGTCCCAGAGACCCAGTGAGAGACAGATAGTCCCAGAGAGAGACAGAGACACCCAGCGAGAGACAGAGAGTCCCAGAGAGTCCCAGAGACTCCCAGAGAGAGACCCAGGGAGAGACAGAGAGTCCCAGAGACCCAGAGAGAGACAGAGAGTCCCAGAGAGAGACAGAGAGTCCCAGAGAGAGACAGAGTCCCCGAGACCCAAAGAGAGACAGAGAGTCCCAGAGAGACCCAGAGTGTCCCAGAGTGTCCCAGACAGTCCCAGAGAGAGACAGTGTCCCAGAGAGTGGCAGAGAGTCCCAGGGAGAGACAGAGAGTGCCAGAGAGAGACAGAGAGTCCCAGACTGTCCCAGAGTGTCCAGAGAGTCCCAGAGAGAGACAGAGAGTCCCAGATAGACCCAGAGAGTCCCAGAGAGAGACAGAGAGTCCCAAAGACCCAGGGAGAGACAGAGAGTTCCAGAGTATCCCAGAGAGTCCCAGAGAGTCCCAGAGAGAACGGGAGAGTCCCAGAGACCCAGAGAGAGAAATAGAGTCCCAGAGAGAGTCCCAGAGAGACCCATTTAGTGACAGAGTCCCAGAGAGAGACAGAGAGTCCCAGAGAGAGACAGAGAGTCCCAGAGAGAGACAGAGAGTCCCAGAGAGAGACAGTGAGCCCCAGAGAGACCCAGAGAGTCCCAGAGAGAGAGCCAGAGAGTCCCAGAGAGGGACAGGGAGTCCCAGAGAGACCCAGAGTGTCCCAGAGAGTCCCAGAGCCCAAAAGAGAGACAGAGAGTCCCAGAGAGACCCAGAGAGTCCCAGAGAGTCCTAGAGTGTCCCAGAGTTTCCCAGAGAGTCCCAGAGAGAGACAGTGTCCCAGAGAGTGCCAGAGAGTCCCAGAGAGAGTCAGAGAGTGCCAGAGAGATGGGGCCTCAGTTTAATATCCCCTGAACAGTGAGATGTGGCCTCGGTTTAACATCCCCGGAACAGTGAGTTGGGGCCTCAGTACAATATTCCCCTGAACAGTGAGATGGGGCCTCAGTTTAACATCCCCTGAACAGTGAGATGGGGCCTCAGTTTAACATCCCCTGAACAGTGAGATGGGGCCTCAGTTTAATATTCCCTCAGAATGAGACAGAGAGTCCCAGAGAGACCCAGAGAGAGACCGAGTGTCCCAGAGATTCCCAGAGAAAGCCAGAGAGTCACAGAGAGAGACAGAGAGTCCCAGAGAGAGACACAGAGAGAGACCCAGAGAGAGACAGAGTGAACCAGAGTGTCCCAGAGAGTCCCAGAGAGAGACAGTTAGAGTCAGAGTGTCCTAGAGAGTCCCAGTGAGAGACCCAGAGACCCAGAGAGAGACAGAGAGTCCCAGAGAGAGACAGAGTGTCCCAGAGACAGCCACAGAGTCCCAGAGACCCAGAGAGAGACAGAGAGTCCCAGAGAGAGACAGAGAGTCCCAGAGAGACAGAGAGTCCCAGACAGAGACAGAGATTCCAAGAGAGACCCAGAGAAAGCAGAGTGTCCCAGAGAGTCACCAGAGAGAGCCAGAGAGTCCCAGAGAGTGCCAGAGAGACCCAAAGAGAGACAGAGAGTCCCAGAGAGACCCAGAGAGAGACAGATAGTCCCAGAGAGAGACAGAGAGTCCCAGAGAGACAGAGAGTCCCAGTCAGAGACAGAGATTCCAAGAGAGACCCAGAGAAAGCAGAGTGTCCCAGAGAGTCACCAGAGAGAGCCAGAGAGTCCCAGAGAGTGCCAGAGAGACCCAAAGAGAGACAGAGAGTCCCAGAGAGACCCAGAGAGAGACAGAGAGTCCCAGAGAGAGACAGAGAGTCCCAGAGACACCCAGAGCGAGACAGAGATTCCCAGAGAGACCCACAGAGTCCCAGTGAGTCCTAGAGAGAGACAGACTGTCCCAGAGACAGACAGAGTGCCCCGGGGAGAGACAGAGAGTCCCAGAGAGAGACAGAGAGTCCCAGAGAGACCCAGAGAGAGACAGAGAGTCCCGGAGAGAGCCGGGGAGTCCCAGAGAGTCCCAGAAAGAGTTAAAGTGTCCCAGAGAGTCCCAGAGAGTCCCAGAGCATCCCAGAGAGAGACAGAGAGTCCCAGAGAGACCCGGAGTGTCCCAGTGAGAGCCAGAGTGTCCCAGAGTGTGACAGAGTGTCCCAGAGACCCAGAGAGAGCCAGAGAGTCCCAGAGAGAGACAGTCTCAGAGAGACACAGAGAGTCCCAGAGAGAGACAGAGAGTCCCAGAGAGAGTCCCAGAGAGAGACCCAGAGAGAGGCCGAGTGTCCCAGAGAGAGACAGATTTTCCCAGAGAGTCTCAGAGAGAGACAGTGTCCCAGAGAGCCCAGAGAGAGCCATAGAGTCCCAGAGAGAGCCAGAGCATCCAGAGAGAGACAGAGTCCCAGAGAGAGACAGAGTGTTCCAGAGTGTCCCAGAGCGTCCCAGAGAGTCCCAGAGAGACCCAGAGAGAGACAGACAGTCCCAAAGAGACCCAGAGTGTCCCAGAGAGACCCACAGACCCAGAGAGAGACAGAGAGTCACAGAAAGAGACAGTGTCCCAGAGAGAGACAGAGAGTCCCAGAGAGAGACAGAGTGTCCCAGAGAGAGACAGACAGTCCCAGAGATACCCAGAGAGACCCAGAGAGTCCCAGAGAGAGCCAGAGAGTCCCAGAGAGGGACAGAGAGACCCAGAGTGTCCCAGAGAGTCCCTGTGTGCCAGAGAGAGACAAAGAGTCCAAGAGAGACCCAGTTAGAGTCAGAGTGTCCCAGAGAGTCCCAGAGAGAGACCCAGAGACCCAGAGAGAGACAGAGAATCCCAGAGAGACCCAGAGAGAGCCAGAGAGTCCCAGAGAGAGACAGAGAATCCCAGAGACCCAGAGAGAGACAGAGAGTACCAGAGAGACACAGAGTGTCCCAGAGAGACCCAGAGAGTCCCAGAGAGAGACAGAGAGTCCCAGAGAGAGTCCCAGAGAGAGACCCAGAGAGAGGCAGAGTGTCCCAGAGAGAGACAGATTGTCCCAGAGAGGCTCAGAGAGAGACAGTGTCCCAAAGAGTCCCAGAGAGAGCCGTAGAGTCCCAGAGACAGCCAGAGCTTCCCGAAAGAGACAGAGAGTCCCAGAGAGAGACAGAGAGTGACAGAGAGAGACAGAGAGTCCCAGAGAGAGAGAGAGTGTCGAGAGTGTCCCAGAGAGTCCCAGAGAGTCCCAGAGAGACCCAGAGAGAGAGCCAGAGAGTCCCAGAGAGTCCCACAGACCCAGAGAGAGACATAGATTCCCAGAGAGTGACAGTGTCCCAGAGAGAGACAGAGAGTCCCAGAGAGAGACAGAGTGTCCCAGAGAGACAGACAGTCCCAGAGATACCCAGAGAGACCCAGAGAGTCCCAGAGAGAGCCAGAGAGTCCCAGAGAGGGACAGAGAGTCCCAGAGAGACCCAGAGTGTCCCAGAGAGTCCCTGTGTGCCAGAGAGAGACAAAGAGTCCCAGAGAGACCCAGTTAGAGTCAGAGTGTCCCAGAGAGTCCCAGAGAGAGACCCAGAGACCCAGAGAGAGACAGAGAATCCCAGAGAGACCCAGAGAGAGCCAGAGAGTCCCAGAGAGAGACAGAGAATCCCAGAGACCCAGAGAGAGACAGAGTACCAGAGAGACACAGAGTGTCCCAGAGAGACCCAGAGAGTCCCAGAGAGAGACAGAGAGTCCCAGAGAGAGTCCCAGAGAGAGACCCAGAGAGAGGCAGAGTGTCCCAGAGAGAGACAGATTGTCCCAGAGAGGCTCAGAGAGAGACAGTGTCCCAAAGAGTCCCAGAGAGAGCCGTAGAGTCCCAGAGACAGCCAGAGCTTCCCAAAAGAGACAGAGAGTCCCAGAGAGAGACAGAGTGTCCCAGAGAGAGACAGAGAGTCCCAGAGAGAGAGAGAGAGTGTTGAGAGTGTCCCAGAGAGTCCCAGAGAGTCCCAGAGAGACCCAGAGAGTGAGCCAGAGAGTCCCAGAGAGTCCCACAGACCCAGAGAGAGACATAGATTCCCAGAGAGTGACAGTGTCCCAGAGAGAGACAGAGAGTCCCAGAGACCCACAGAGAGACAGAGAGTCCCAGAGAGAGACAGAGAGTCCCAAAGACTCCCAGAGAGAGACCCAGAGAGAGACAGAGAGTCCCAGAGTGACCCAGAGTGTCCCAGAGATAGACAGAGAGTCCCAGAGACAGACAGAGTCCCAGAGACCCAAAGAGAGACAGATAGTCCCAGAGAGACCCAGAATGTCACAGAGTGTCCCAGAGAGAGACAGTGTCCCAGAGAGTGCCAGAGAGTCCCAGGGAAAGACAGAGAGTGCCAGAGAGAGACAGAGAGTCCCAAAGAGAGACAGAGAGTCCCAGACTGTCCCAGATTGTCCAGAGAGTCCCAGAGAGAGACAGAGAGTCCCAGAGAGACCCAGAGACTCCCAGAGAGAGACAGAGAGTCCCAAAGACCCAGGAAGAGACAGAGAGTCCCAGAGTGTCCCAGATAGTCCCAGAGAGTCCCAGAGAGACCCGGAGAGTCCCAGAGAGTGACAGAGAGTCCCAGAGTCCCAGAGAGAGACAGAGTGTTCCAGAGTGTCCCAGAGCGTCCCAGAGAGTCCCAGAGAGACCCAGAGAGAGACAGACAGTCCCAGAGAGACCCAGAGTGTCCCAGAGAGACCCACAGACTCAGAGAGAGACAGAGAGTCACAGAGAGAGACAGTGTCCCAGAGAGAGACAGAGAGTCCCAGAGAGAGACAGAGTGTCCCAGAGAGAGACAGACAGTCCCAGAGATACCCAGAGAGACCCAGAGAGTCCCAGAGAGAGCCAGAGAGTCCCAGAGAGGGACAGAGAGACCCAGAGTGTCCCAGAGAGTCCCTGTGTGCCAGAGAGAGACAAAGAGTCCCAGAGAGACCCAGTTAGAGTCAGAGTGTCCCAGAGAGTCCCAGAGAGAGACCCAGAGACCCAGAGAGAGACAGAGAATCCCAGAGAGACCCAGAGAGAGCCAGAGAGTCCCAGAGAGAGACAGAGAATCCCAGAGACCCAGAGAGAGACAGAGAGTACCAGAGAGACACAGAGTGTCCCAGAGAGACCCAGAGAGTCCCAGAGAGAGACAGAGAGTCCCAGAGAGAGTCCCAGAGAGAGACCCAGAGAGAGACAGAGAATCCCAGAGAGACCCAGAGAGAGCCAGAGAGTCCCAGAGAGAGACAGAGAATCCCAGAGACCCAGAGAGAGACAGAGAGTACCAGAGAGACACAGAGTGTCCCAGAGAGACCCAGAGAGTCCCAGAGAGAGACAGAGAGTCCCAGAGAGAGTCCCAGAGAGAGACCCAGAGAGAGGCAGAGTGTCCCAGAGAGAGACAGATTGTCCCAGAGAGGCTCAGAGAGAGACAGTGTCCCAAAGAGTCCCAGAGAGAGCCGTAGAGTCCCAGAGACAGCCAGAGCTTCCCGAAAGAGACAGAGAGTCCCAGAGAGAGACAGAGTGTCCCAGAGAGAGACAGAGAGTCCCAGAGAGAGAGAGAGTGTCGAGAGTGTCCCAGAGAGTCCCAGAGAGTCCCAGAGAGACCCAGAGAGAGAGCCCAGAGAGTCCCAAGTGTCGAGAGTGTCCCAGAGAGTCCCAGAGAGTCCCAGAGAGACCCAGAGAGAGAGCCAGAGAGTCCCAGAGAGTCCCACAGACCCAGAGAGAGACATAGATTCCCAGAGAGTGACAGTGTCCCAGAGAGAGACAGAGAGTCCCAGAGAGAGACAGAGTGTCCCAGAGAGAGACAGACAGTCCCAGAGATACCCAGAGAGACCCAGAGAGTCCCAGAGAGAGCCAGAGAGTCCCAGAGAGGGACAGAGAGTCCCAGAGAGACCCAGAGTGTCCCAGAGAGTCCCTGTGTGCCAGAGAGAGACAAAGAGTCCCAGAGAGACCCAGTTAGAGTCAGAGTGTCCCAGAGAGTCCCAGAGAGAGACCCAGAGACCCAGAGAGAGACAGAGAATCCCAGAGAGACCCAGAGAGAGCCAGAGAGTCCCAGAGAGAGACAGAGAATCCCAGAGACCCAGAGAGAGACAGAGTACCAGAGAGACACAGAGTGTCCCAGAGAGACCCAGAGAGTCCCAGAGAGAGACAGAGAGTCCCAGAGAGAGTCCCAGAGAGAGACCCAGAGAGAGGCAGAGTGTCCCAGAGAGAGACAGATTGTCCCAGAGAGGCTCAGAGAGAGACAGTGTCCCAAAGAGCCCCAGAGAGAGCCGTAGAGTCCCAGAGACAGCCAGAGCTTCCCAAAAGAGACAGAGAGTCCCAGAGAGAGACAGAGTGTCCCAGAGAGAGACAGAGAGTCCCAGAGAGAGAGAGAGAGTGTTGAGAGTGTCCCAGAGAGTCCCAGAGAGTCCCAGAGAGACCCAGAGAGTGAGCCAGAGAGTCCCAGAGAGTCCCACAGACCCAGAGAGAGACATAGATTCCCAGAGAGTGACAGTGTCCCAGAGAGAGACAGAGAGTCCCAGAGACCCACAGAGAGACAGAGAGTCCCAGAGAGAGACAGAGAGTCCCAAAGACTCCCAGAGAGAGACCCAGAGAGAGACAGAGAGTCCCAGAGTGACCCAGAGTGTCCCAGAGATAGACAGAGAGTCCCAGAGACAGACAGAGTCCCAGAGACCCAAAGAGAGACAGATAGTCCCAGAGAGACCCAGAATGTCACAGAGTGTCCCAGAGAGAGACAGTGTCCCAGAGAGTGCCAGAGAGTCCCAGGGAAAGACAGAGAGTGCCAGAGAGAGACAGAGAGTCCCAAAGAGAGACAGAGAGTCCCAGACTGTCCCAGATTGTCCAGAGAGTCCCAGAGAGAGACAGAGAGTCCCAGAGAGACCCAGAGACTCCCAGAGAGAGACAGAGAGTCCCAAAGACCCAGGAAGAGACAGAGAGTCCCAGAGTGTCCCAGATAGTCCCAGAGAGTCCCAAAGAGACCCGGAGAGTCCCAGAGAGTGACAGAGAGTCCCAGAGTCCCAGGGAGAGACAGAGTGTTCCAGAGTGTCCCAGAGCGTCCCAGAGAGTCCCAGAGAGACCCAGAGAGAGACAGACAGTCCCAGAGAGACCCAGAGTGTCCCAGAGAGACCCACAGACCCAGAGAGAGACAGAGAGTCACAGAGAGAGACAGTGTCTGTAAGGGATACTCTCCTGACCCTGCGTGTCTCGTAGCCTGTGAGATTCACGCGGCTCTGTGCAGCCTGTATGTCAGTGCGGGTCTAGGCCTGGTCTCCAGCCAGTCTGGGAACACTAGACACCCCTGTGAGTGGTTCGAATCACTCTCCCTTACGGTTCTAGACACTGGACTTAGATGCGAGAGCAGCAATGGAGATAAAACTCATGTAGACTTGGTTTGAACGGTACGAAATGGAAAATCTTTATTGCATGATACTTAAAATTATGAAATACATGTCATATGCACAGATTAATGACAGTACAATCTTACAAACAGTTATAATCACTCTTAGGGAAACGAGGAACGACCAGCACAACGTAAATAGGGCACACATTACAAATATCCTTACTTTAAACCCTCCCCTATCAATAACTATCCTAAAACTAGCTTCGTAGGATCCCGAGACTCATGCTCACCACTCGTAATAACTCGGAGAAATCCCGAATAGCTGATCGGATGTTTTCCACCGCAGCACCCACGTGTTGGTCAGGAGATCTCC
Organism: Squalus acanthias; assembly: GCA_030390025.1. Lineage (NCBI taxonomy): Eukaryota > Metazoa > Chordata > Chondrichthyes > Squaliformes > Squalidae > Squalus > Squalus acanthias. The sequence continues at coordinate 278,502 of JASTWF010000589.1, forward strand.
TGGTCCCACTTGTTTACTGCTTCTGCTGCTCGGTCAGTCGGCTGGACCGTCCGCTGTAGTGAAGACCTCTGTTGGTGGACTTTACAGTTCAGTCGAGGAACACCGTTGTCAATATCACTGATACGATGTGTTTGCACAGTCCAGTTATCATCGATGCAATATGTTTTGTTAGAAGAAAACTTCGTTGTCAAGAAGACTTGGCTGATCGACCTACAGGCGCGGTCGGGATTTACTGACCGTGGCGATGGATAAGGTCTTCTTCTCTTCTCCTCTCATCTCATCTCATCTCATCTCATCCCGGGCCTTCGGTTCCGCTGCCAGCTACCAACATAGGTCTTTGCAACAGTCTTTTACCCAGGAGCAGCCACGATGATAACAGCGGCAAGCGGCAAGAGTCACGAACACGAGGCAGGAGCAAGAACCAAGAGTCAAGAGACAGAATGGACGGTTTGGGCCTGCAATTATAGTGCACAGTTCTTCCGTTTCCCGCCCAACTATAATGTCCATTCTTTTGTTTAAGGTTTGGCGCCCAAAAAGTCCTGTATGGGTGATCTCTGTCTTTAATGGGTTTCGGGGCTACTCCTGAATGTTTGAGTACCTGCTAATACTTCTCCCATTGTTAAATCGGTCGGTGTTCCCCCTGGAGGGGTTTGGGGCTTCCAAGTGTCCTGTATAACTACCTGCTAACGGCTCTCTCATCGTAGAGCCGTTGGGAGTTTACATATTAATGTCCTTTGGATGGGCCCTTGATGGCTTTCCTTTGTACCTGGGAGACCGATCCCAGTATCGATGTTTATACTGTAAACCCATAATGTCCTGTGTATTGTCTTCACTGTGCTGAATCGTTATCGATCCTGCAAAAATGTTTATTGGAACGCCATCTTGTCTGTCTGCTGAAAAGTCTCGAATGTTCTGTCACGCGGTGCGGCGGCCATTTTACAGGCTGCTTGTGTCCAATTTAAACCTGACAGCATTCCGCTGAAATAAAAGCTGTTTTGAACGAAACTTGTGTTTTCTCCTTATTAAAATGAAATCGCGATAATTGCGAATTCTACAGTCCCTCCTGTTGATGCGAATAACTCCGCTTATCGTATCAAAACTCAGTGGTGAGCAATCTTATCTCGATTTCACTCCGAATCCAGTGAATTAATCCCATAAAATTTTAACTTCACTAGGGTCTCTGTGTCGTCCTTATTTCCCAAGAAAATCACACTTTATATCACCATAGGCATCATTTGCCCTTAAACTTACACCACTTGTTTTCCTTCCCGGCGTAACTAGGCCGATACCTCACGCATCACCTGTATATTTATCTTTTATTCAAGGGAAGGAAAAACAAAACCCAAAAACCAAACAATCAACACCATCACCAAAATAAACAAATCCCGACTCTTAAACATGTCGAGTTTCCAACGTATTTACACTGAGTACAAACTTCCGCGGCGCACGTGGCGAGCGGGAGTGACGCCATCTTCTCATTACACTGCGCTCTCATCGTGCACGCGCACGTAACGTTCTCGCCACTCTCCCGTGTTCTCATGCTTGGTGAGGCGCTTGTCTCTTTTACAATGTATAAACAAAAGGTATACTACAATAAACACTTGACATACGACTAAAATGTGGGAGGCTATTCTGACCCATGAGGGCACTTCAATATTCGTGAACAGATTCCACCACGGTGGAACCACTATGTCCAAAATGTCTGTACCTATCTCGACGGTTTTCTGCTCTAAGGTATAAAAATGCTTTTGTGACACCGCGACGGCTTTCAGAAGTTTGGTTAAATGCTCAGGGAGAGGGGGAATGAGGTATCCAAAATGCGCGACAAATCGCTGCAAGTCGGTGAAATTCTCTTTTACTGTGAGATGAACAGTGGATGGTTCAGGGATTGGGATGATTCGCTGTTGTGCTACTTGAACTTCAGCCCTGGGTTTAAAACAGAAACTGCTGTCACTCACCGGACACCGGCTACGGTTTCCATGCTGGTAGTGTTGCGCTGCAGTGGTAACACAATATGTTCCACCCCCGATGTATGCTACCTGCGGAGGCACATGATCTTGTGCCATTGCCTCCATGGTGCAATTCATGGACTTGGCGCCAGCCGTTCTGAACCCGCACTGTGGTGTTAAAAAGGCATTCAAGTGCTGGGGGCACAGTATTATGTGTGCTCCCCTGCCACGACAACCAGAGAGATCTGTACCTGTCATCGTTTGCTCCCAGCGGATGACGTAAGGTGGAACCGCTGCATAACGAATGTGGGCTCCCCCCTGAATGACACCAATGTTCTCTACCCGATACACCGGGGCGGGCTTTGCTGTGTTGCCCAAAACCGGCATGCGTAATACTATTCCCATAATAGTATGGTTTGAACGTCCGCAGTCCACGGGGACTGGGTAAGCTTCTGAAGCTAGCCTGAGCTGGCACGGACTTAATGCATTCTGAAAAGGGTGGAGCGCCCGCAGGTGTTTGTTACTTATCCAGGACGGGACCAAACCTTGTTTTAAATCCTCCAAATTACTGCGGCCCTCGCCCAGTAACCACGCCCCGTAAAGCACGCACACCTCGTTCTGCGCAGCTTGATCGGATGCATTCCGATCTTCCCTAATCAGGGCATTTACCGTACGCGCATGTTTCTCCAGCTCTGCTATAATCTCTTTTAAGTGTAGTGTCATGGCTTGGTCCTCGTGCAGACCCGACCCTACCACTTTATTCTCATCTGTGAGAATATCCTTTAACTGTGTTTTTAAACCATTAATCTGGGTCTGCAGCTCCACACTGTCTAGAGCGTTGACCACAGATGTCCCTGTGTTAAAAGCAGTGAACGCATCGTTCACCAAACCCCTTCTTTGCCTCCCAACTTGATCCAAAACTTCCTGCGGTGCGGTGTATAAACTTGTCTTATCAATTTCTGCAAAATCAAATTCGTAAAACTGCCTGAACATCTTGGTCAACAGGACCTGGTACAACTGTTCCGTCTTTTTGGGGCACCACTCTGGTAACCGTACCTCAGTGAGATTTAAAATCACCGAGGCCACCGCGTAATGCACCCCCTGAAATAGTATCTGGTCTGTGGGGACCAGTACCAAACCGTTCCCGGGTCCCTTACTAGTTTTAGGGCACCCTTCTTCCTCAGTTAGAACTACCGGAATCGTGGGCGGGGCTTTGCGTGGGCGCGTGATGAGCTCAGTGGCATTTACTGGGATCGGGGAGAATGGGGCTCCGCACCCCCTGGTGCTCGCATCCCACCTCATCCCCTGTCCGTTATCCTGCCACTGGTTAATAAAGAATATGGAGATGCCTTTGGGGCAAACGTACTTTGACCCCCACATACAAACATAAATCCCCTCATCTGGTTCCCACCATTTGTCCCAACAGACTTTCACTTGTCCATCAGTCCCCGTAATTGTCCGATGGGTATTATTACCCAGTCGCTCCCACTCAACCGAAGAGTTCCTCATAGTTTTGCTCAGCTTTCGCAGCCACCACCATCGGCTCAATGGGACATTCCCACTGCAAGTCAAACAAATCCGTTTGCCGACGGTGACGCTGATCCTGGGTGCGATGATCCGTACTTTGGGGCACATTAAAGAAGTCTCTTTGTAGGCGAACCCCGATGTGCTGGAATACTCCGTTGAGTTCGTTCCCAGCCATCCTGGCCACCTTCCCTTGTGGAAATAGGTGCTGGTCCCTTCTGCCTTCCGTCTCCCGGTCCCATCCACCGCGATGGGGGCCGTGTCCCCGGAACATCCAAACACCACGACATCCTTGGTGAGGCCCCGATAGGCCAATCCACATCCGATTGCCACGAGCAATACTATGAGTCGTTCCATCCTTCCTTGGTTCCTGTGATCAGATAGAATGAGGTAGCCAGCCTCGCAAAAAGTCTCTGGCTGTTGTGAAGGGTGAGCGGGTCCCCTGACCTCGCCTCACGTAAACTTCAACTTTTGCTGAACAGACTTCCTCTAAACCTAGCCTTAAAACTCCCATCATTTGTCGTTATCTGTTAAAAACACTACAAACTTAAACTTATTAAAACTACTTAAAACTTTAAACTAAAACTTAAAACCTTAAACTAATAACTTTACAATGCCGCCCGTTCTCAGGGCGGCCCCTTTAAATCCTGAGAAGGCTGCTGCGAGCTCTTCCCGACGGTGGGAGGGCACTGACCCTTCCCTCTGATCTGCCGCAGCCTGTTGCTGCGCTGACCCTTTCCTCTGATCTGCCGCAGCCTGTTACTGCCTCGATGTGGCCTGTCTCTACCCGGGTTATCTTAACCTGAAACTTACGCCCTGGGGCAGCCTGTGGACCTGACCACGTCTTCCTGGGCTGGGGTACTCTGCTTGACCTACGGGGAATTGCTATGGGCGGGGGCTCCGTGACGGACGGACCGGGTCCCGAGACCTTCAACGGGATGACCTGGGGTTCCATCACAGGCGCCAGCCCCGCCTCCGCTGACTCCGCCTCCCTAACCTCGGGGCTGGCAGTTCGGGGCCCCGCCCTGCTCGGCCCAGCAGGCGGCCCTTCACTCGCGAACTCTGCCTCCCCCGAGGACTGGACGTTCAAAGCGGGCGGCCACACCTCTGGGAACCACATAGCGGCTGGCCCGGCCTCCTCTAGCTCCTTCCTCCTGCTGTCGGGACCTGCAGCTTGTGTGTCCACCCCGTATGGATCTCTACCTAGCGGCCCCAATCCTTCCAGACCGTTCCTCTGAAACCACCCGTCATCATCACTATGCTCATCTGCACTATCCTCATCTGACCAGGGTACCCTGGGGTCCTCGTCATCTAACCCCCAACTCCAGAAAAACGCTGCATGATCGTCCGGGATGTCCCTTCCCCTGATGCAAGCTGCTACGCCTGCCTGTGTGCCTTGTGGTCCTACCTGGGGCTGTGTTTTCCCATTGGCGGGTCTGGCCCCTCCCTTAAGACAGGCCACCGCCCCTGCTTGTTTCTGTGAAATCTCACCTGCTGGAGGCTGCAGATTTCTATCCTGTTTTAAATACTCATACTCCCTGCTCCTGGCTACCCTGTAGGCTGTTTTTATCTCTCTAAGCTGCTCTTCTAGCCTGAGCACGTCTAACTTTCCCATTGATCGGGCGTTCTCCTCCCGCAGGGCCTGCTCTCTAAGCTGCCCTTCCAGCCCATCTATTTTCCCTATTAAGCGGGCGTTCTCCTCCCGCAAGGCCTGCTCTTTTAACCTGGCCTCCTCACCGCAGACCCCCTCCTGTGCGTGTCTTTTAAAAGGACACAGGTAGGCAGGCTGCGTGGACTCTAGTCATGGGGCACTATTAGACGGTCCTGCGGCACCTACGGGGCCGGTTGCGACCGCCACCTGTCCACGCGCATTCAAAACCATCTTGCGCATGACTCCTAACACTGCCTCGAGGTCTTCGGGAGAGGTGGGTGCCTTTGCTTCCTTAGCCGGGACAGGCGCCTGGGCTCGGACCGCGGGATTTTTATCCTTGGAATCCTTCCAAGGGTTCCTGCAGTGCTTGCGCCAGTGCCCTGTCTTCCCACACCCGTAACAGGCATTACTTGCCTGTGGGGCGCGATTACCCTCCTGATGCCACTCTCTTTGAGCCGGGGCTGCGGGTCGTACCTCATGTACTCTTCCCTTAAAGGGACGTGTTGCCATACCCCTTATGTTACGGTAACCTAACGTGAGTCGATTCAAGACCGACTCTTCCGTAAGGTTGAGGTCATTGGGATCGAACCAGGCTTTTGCCTGCTCTCTAACGGCTGGTAAACTGTTGGCTATTATGCACCTAAGCCAATGAATTAAAGCGGCGCCTTCCACATCTTCGCGCTCGGGCGCACCTAGACAGCTGCGCTCATATACTGGCCACAGCCTGTCGGCAAAAACCTTCGGGGGTTCTCCCTCCATCTGCACTGTCTGTCCCACTCTAGCAAACGGACCTCCGTCGTTCGCTCCCACTACTTCTAGGACCTCATTTTTCAATTCCTCATAACTTTTATTACCCCTCTTGCTATCGCCTGAGAGACACTGAAGGACCGAGCTATCTAACGAGAACAGCAGCATTTTTGCTGTCTCCCCATCATCGCAGCCGTTGATGGCTGCGGCTTGCTCAACTTCCCTAAAATGTACGGAAGGGTCGTCTATCTCGGTCAGCTTCCTTACGTGGTTTATCATGGCCCTCAGCTGATGTGAACTGTGAGGCAACACCAGCTGTCCGAGGAGATCCCCCGGTTCTTCCCCACCGTTTCTGCTTGGGCCCCTTTTAATCCCCGTTACTGGATACAACGATCCCTTTTCTACCTCCTTTTCAACGGGCTCTTTTGTTTCTTCCGTTGCTTCCTCCCTAACCCAGGTTTCTGAATAGCTGGGTGGCGCGGAGGGCGCAGTGGCTACTACTTCTTCTGCTTTACTTGGTGGGGAATTTCTAAATCTCTCATTTACTAGCGGCTGGCGCGCCGACGGATTAATAAGGCACACCATGCCGTTCGCATTATTCACGGCCTTTTTGAGGCTCTCTATCTCTTTTTGGCAGGCGCTATGGTCGGCTCCCTGAAACTTATCCTCAAGGGCCAACTTATACGCCGACCTAACCCCCATTAAGCTCTCTTCTTGAGTTCTTATCTGGGCAGCTTGGCGGTTACATCTTTCCTTCATCCTACTCTCGTTCAATTTTGCTTCAGTGATCTGGCACTCGAGATACTCTACCCTTGTTTTAAGGTAACTGGAGACTTCCTGGCTTTCCTGGCGTAACTCATTTAAATTCTTAATGAGCACCTCCCCTCCAGAAACCTTCTCCTCCATTTCCTCCTCTAACTGCTTGATTCGAGCTGTTAGCGCTGTATTGGTCTGGTTTGAAATCTGAACCTGCCTTTTGTAGCACATAAGCCAGACTGCTTTCTCAACTGCCTTTTTATGCTCCTTACTATCCGTCCATCTTTCAGCTGCCTCTAGTGGACTCTTATCCGCTAACAGTTCGCTTATCCACTTTTTCGTTAGATTAACCTTTCCAAACACGTAATCCGCTATCTTTTCCTGCATAACATTTCGTACAGTCATTCCAAAGTCCAACACACCACCCTCTCGCTGCCAATGTCCTGCCGCGGTCGCCATTTTCTGTAAGGGATACTCTCCTGACCCTGCGTGTCTCGTAGCCTGTGAGATTCACGCGGCTCTGTGCAGCCTGTATGTCAGTGCGGGTCTAGGCCTGGTCTCCAGCCAGTCTGGGAACACTAGACACCCCTGTGAGTGGTTCGAATCACTCTCCCTTACGGTTCTAGACACTGGACTTAGATGCGAGAGCAGCAATGGAGATAAAACTCATGTAGACTTGGTTTGAACGGTACGAAATGGAAAATCTTTATTGCATGATACTTAAAATTATGAAATACATGTCATATGCACAGATTAATGACAGTACAATCTTACAAACAGTTATAATCACTCTTAGGGAAACGAGGAACGACCAGCACAACGTAAATAGGGCACACATTACAAATATCCTTACTTTAAACCCTCCCCTATCAATAACTATCCTAAAACTAGCTTCGTAGGATCCCGAGACTCATGCTCACCACTCGTAATAACTCGGAGAAATCCCGAATAGCTGATCGGATGTTTTCCACCGCAGCACCCACGTGTTGGTCAGGAGATCTCCTGGTCCCACTTGTTTACTGCTTCTGCTGCTCGGTCAGTCGGCTGGACCGTCCGCTGTAGTGAAGACCTCTGTTGGTGGACTTTACAGTTCAGTCGAGGAACACCGTTGTCAATATCACTGATACGATGTGTTTGCACAGTCCAGTTATCATCGATGCAATATGTTTTGTTAGAAGAAAACTTCGTTGTCAAGAAGACTTGGCTGATCGACCTACAGGCGCGGTCGGGATTTACTGACCGTGGCGATGGATAAGGTCTTCTTCTCTTCTCCTCTCATCTCATCTCATCTCATCTCATCCCGGGCCTTCGGTTCCGCTGCCAGCTACCAACATAGGTCTTTGCAACAGTCTTTTACCCAGGAGCAGCCACGATGATAACAGCGGCAAGCGGCAAGAGTCACGAACACGAGGCAGGAGCAAGAACCAAGAGTCAAGAGACAGAATGGACGGTTTGGGCCTGCAATTATAGTGCACAGTTCTTCCGTTTCCCGCCCAACTATAATGTCCATTCTTTTGTTTAAGGTTTGGCGCCCAAAAAGTCCTGTATGGGTGATCTCTGTCTTTAATGGGTTTCGGGGCTACTCCTGAATGTTTGAGTACCTGCTAATACTTCTCCCATTGTTAAATCGGTCGGTGTTCCCCCTGGAGGGGTTTGGGGCTTCCAAGTGTCCTGTATAACTACCTGCTAACGGCTCTCTCATCGTAGAGCCGTTGGGAGTTTACATATTAATGTCCTTTGGATGGGCCCTTGATGGCTTTCCTTTGTACCTGGGAGACCGATCCCAGTATCGATGTTTATACTGTAAACCCATAATGTCCTGTGTATTGTCTTCACTGTGCTGAATCGTTATCGATCCTGCAAAAATGTTTATTGGAACGCCATCTTGTCTGTCTGCTGAAAAGTCTCGAATGTTCTGTCACGCGGTGCGGCGGCCATTTTACAGGCTGCTTGTGTCCAATTTAAACCTGACAGCATTCCGCTGAAATAAAAGCTGTTTTGAACGAAACTTGTGTTTTCTCCTTATTAAAATGAAATCGCGATAATTGCGAATTCTACATGTCCCAGAGAGAGACAGAGAGTCCCAGAGAGAGACAGAGTGTCCCAGAGAGAGACAGACAGTCCCAGAGATACCCAGAGAGACCCAGAGAGTCCCAGAGAGAGCCAGAGAGTCCCAGAGAGGGACAGAGAGACCCAGAGTGTCCCAGAGAGTCCCTGTGTGCCAGAGAGAGACAAAGAGTCCCAGAGAGACCCAGTTAGAGTCAGAGTGTCCCAGAGAGTCCCAGAGAGAGACCCAGAGACCCAGAGAGAGACAGAGAATCCCAGAGAGACCCAGAGAGAGCCAGAGAGTCCCAGAGAGAGACAGAGAATCCCAGAGACCCAGAGAGAGACAGAGAGTACCAGAGAGACACAGAGTGTCCCAGAGAGACCCAGAGAGTCCCAGAGAGAGACAGAGAGTCCCAGAGAGAGTCCCAGAGAGAGACCCAGAGAGAGGCAGAGTGTCCCAGAGAGAGACAGATTGTCCCAGAGAGGCTCAGAGAGAGACAGTGTCCCAAAGAGTCCCAGCCAAGGCGCCGATTCCAGTTCGCTGCATTGACATTCACTCCAAGGCGCGGATTCCAGTTTGCTGCATTGCCATACACTCCAAGGCGCCGATTCCACTTCGCTGCATTGCCATTCACTCCTGTGCACCGATTCCAGTTCGCTGCATTGCCTTTCACTCCAATGCGCCGATTCCAGTTCGCTGCATTGCCATTCACCCCAATGCGCCGATTCCCGTTCGCTGCATTACAATTCACCCCAATGCGCCGATTCCAGTTCGCTGCATTGCCATTCACTCCAATGCGCCGATTCCAGTTCGCTGCATTGCCATTCACTCCAATGCGCCGATTCCAGTTCGCTGCATTGCCATTCACTCCAATGCGCCGATTCCAGTTCGCTGCATTGCCATTCACTCCAATGCGCCGATTCCAGTTCGCTGCATTGCCATTCACTCCAATGCGCCGATTCCAGTTCGCTGCCTTGCCATTCACTCCAATGCGCCGAATACAGTTCGCTGCCTTGCCATTCACTCCAATGCGCCGATACCCGTTCGCTGCATTGCCATTCACTCCAATGCGCCGATACCCGTTCGCTGCATTGCCATTCACTCCAATGCGCCGATTCCAGTTCGCTGCATTGCCATTCACTCCAATGCGCCGATTGCAGTTCGCTGCATTGCCATTCACTCCAATGCGCCGATTCCAGTTCGCTGCATTGCCATTCACTCCAATGCGCCGATTCCAGTTCGCTGCATTGCCATTCACTCCAATGCGCCGATTCCAGTTCGCTGCATTGCCATTCACTCCAAGGCGCCGATTCCAGTTCGCTGCATTGCCATTCACTCCAAGGCGCCGATTCCAGTTCGCTGCCTTGCCATTCACTCCAAAGCGCCGAGCGCCTATTCCAGTTCGCTGCATTGCCTTTCACTCCAAGGCGCCGATTCCAGTTCGCTGCATTGCCATTCACTCCAAGGCGCCGATTCCCGTTCGCTGCATTGCCATTCACTCCAAGGCGCCGATTCCAGTTCGCTGCATTGCCATTCACTCCAAGGCGCCGATTGCAGTTCGCTGCATTGCCATTCACTCCAATGCGCCGATTCCAGTTCGCTGCAATGCCATTCACTCCAATGCGCCGATTCCATTTCGCTGCCTTGCCATTCACTCCAATGCGCCGATTCCAGTTCGCTGCATTGCTATTCACTCCAATGCGCCGATTCCAGTTCGCTGCCTTGCCATTCACTCCAATGCGCCGAATACAGTTCGCTGCCTTGCCATTCACCCCACTTTGCGATACTCGTTCGCTGCATTGCGATTCACTCCAATGCGCCGATACCCGTTCGCTGCATTGCCATTCACTCCAATGCGCCGATTACCGTTCGCTGCATTGCCATTCACTCCAAGGTGCCGATTCCAATTCACTGCCTTGCCATTCACTGCAATGCGCCGATTCCAGTTCGCTGCCTTGCCATTCACTCCAATGCGCCGATTGCAGTTCGCTGCATTGCCATTCACTCCAATGCGCCGATTCAAGTTCGCTGCCTTGCCATTCACTCCAATGCGCCGATTGCAGTTCGCTGCATTGCCATTCACTCCAATGCGCCGATTCCCGTTCGCTGCATTGCCATTCACCCCAGTGCGCCGATTCCAGTTCGCTGCATTGTCATTCACCCCAATGCGCCGATTCCAGTTCGCTGCATTGACATTCACCCCAATGCGCCGATTCCAGTTCGCTGCATTGTCTTTCACCCCAATGCGCCGATTCCAGTTCGCTGCATTGCCATTCACTCCAATGCGCCGATTCCATTTCCCTGCCTTGTCATTCACTCCAATGCGCCGAATACAGTTCGCTGCCGTGCCATTCACCCCACTTCTCCGATACCCGTTCGCTGCATTGCCATTCACACCAATGCGCCGATACCCGTTCGCTGAATTGCCATTCACTCCAATGCGCCGATTACCGTTCGCTGCATTGCCATTCACTCCAATGCGCCGATTACCGTTCGCTGCATTGCCATTCAATCCAAGGCGCCGATTCCAGTTCGCTGCATTGCCATTCACTCCATTGCGCCGATTCCCGTTCTCTGCATTGCCATTCACTCCAATGCGCCGATTCCAGTTCGCTGCATTGCCATTCACTCCAAGGCGCCGATTCCAGTTCGCTGCATTGCCATTCAATCCAAGGCGCCGATTCCAGTTCGCTGCCTTGCCATTCACTCCAAAGCGCCGAGCGCCTATTCCAGTTCGCTGCATTGCCTTTCACTCCAAGGCGCCGATTCCAGTTCGCTGCATTGCCATTCACTCCAAGGCGCCGATTCCCGTTCGCTGCATTGCCATTCACTCCAAGGCGCCGATTCCAGTTCGCTGCATTGCCATTCACTCCAAGGCGCCGATTGCAGTTCGCTGCATTGCCCTTCACTCCAATGCGCCGATTCCAATTTGCTGCAATGCCATTCACTCCAATGCGCCGATTCCATTTCGCTGCCTTGCCATTCACTCCAATGCGCCGAATCCAGTTCGCTGCATTGTTGCTATTCACTCCAATGCGCCGATTCCAGTTCGCTGCCTTGCCATTCACTCCAATGCGCCGAATACAGTTCGCTGCCTTGCCATTCATCCCAATTTTGCGATACTCGTTCGCTGCATTGCGATTCACTCCAATGCGCCGATACCCGTTCGCTGCATTGCCATTCACTCCAATGCGCCGATTACCGTTCGCTGCATTGCCATTCACTCCAAGGTGCCGATTCCAATTCACTGCCTTGCCATTCACTCCAATGCGCCGATTCCAGTTCGCTGCCTTGCCATTCACTCCAATGCGCCGATTGCAGTTCGCTGCATTGCCATTCACTCCAATGCGCCGATTCAAGTTCGCTGCCTTGCCATTCACTCCAATGCGCCGATTGCAGTTCGCTGCATTGCCATTCACTCCAATGCGCCGATTGCAGTTCGCTGCATTGCCATTCACTCCAATGCGCCGATTCAAGTTCGCTGCCTTGCCATTCACTCCAATGCGCCGAATCCAGTTCGCTGCACTGTTGCCATTCACTCCAATGCGGTGATTCTTTTCGCTGCCTTGCTATTCACTCCAATGCGCCAATTGCAGTTCGCTGCATTGCCATTCATTCCAATGCGCCGATTCTAGTTCGCTGCATTTCCATTCACCCCAAAGCGCCGTTTCCAGTTCGCTGCGTTGCCATTCACTCCAATGCGTGATTCCAGTTCGCTGCATTGCCATTCACTCCAATGCGCCGATACAAGTTCGCTGCATTGCCATTCACTCCAATGCGCCGATTCCAGTTCGAAGCATTTCCATTCACTCCAATGCGCCGATTCCAGTTCGCTGCCTTGCCATTCACTCCATTGCGCCGATTCCAGTTCGCTGCATTGCCATTCACTCCAATGCGCCGAATCCAGTTCGCTGCATTACAATTCACCCCAATGCGCCGATTCCAGTTCGCTGCATTGCCATTCACCCCAATGCGCCGATACCCTTTTGCTGCATTGCTATTCACTCCTATGCGCCGATACCCGTTCGCTGCATTGCCGTTCACTCCAATGCGACGATTACCGTTCGCAGCATTGCCATTCAATCCAAGGCGCCGATTCCAGTTCGCTGCATTGCCATTCACTCCATTGCGCCGATTCCCGTTCGCTGCATTGCCATTCACTCCAATGCGCCGATTCCAGTTCGCTGCATTGCCATTCACTCCAAGGCGCCGATTCCAGTTCGCTGCATTGCCATTCAATCCAAGGCGCCGATTCCAGTTCGCTGCCTTGCCATTCACTCCAAAGCGCCGAGCGCCTATTCCAGTTCGCTGCATTGCCTTTCACTCGAAGGCGCCGATTCCAGTTCGCTGCATTGCCATTCACTCCAAGGCGCCGATTCCCGTTCACTGCATTGCCATTCACTCCAAGGCGCCGATTCCAGTTCGCTGCATTGCCATTCACTCCAAGGCGCCGATTGCAGTTCGCTGCATTGCCCTTCACTCCAATGCGCCGATTCCAATTTGCTGCAATGCCATTCACTCCAATGCGCCGATTCCATTTCGCTGCCATGCCATTCACTCCAATGCGCCGAATCCAGTTCGCTGCCTTGCCATTCACTCCAATGCGCCGAATACAGTTCGCTGCCTTGCCATTCACCCCACTTTTGCGATACCCGTTCGCTGCATTGCGATTCACTCCAATGCGCCGATACCCGTTCGCTGCATTGCCATTCACTCCAATGCGCCGATTACCGTTCGCTGCATTGCCATTCACTCCAATGCGCCGATTCCAGTTCGCTGCCTTGCCATTCACTCCAATGCGCCGATTGCAGTTCGCTGCATTGCCATTCACTCCAATGCGCCGATTCAAGTTCGCTGCCTTGCCATTCACTCCAATGCGCCGATTGCAGTTCGCTGCATTGCCATTCACTCCAATGCGCCGATTGCAGTTCGCTGCATTGCCATTCACTCCAATGCGCCGATTCAAGTTCGCTGCCTTGCCATTCACTCCAATGTGCCGAATCCAGTTCGCTGCACTGTTGCCATTCACTCCAATGCGCCGATTCTTTTCGCTGCCTTGCCATTCACTCCAATGCGCCAATTGCAGTTCGCTGCATTGCCATTCACTCCAATGCGCCGATTCCAGTTCGCTGCATTGCCATTCACTCCAAGGCGCCGATTCCAGTTCGCTGCATTGCCATTCACTCCAATGCGTGATTCCAGTTCGCTGCATTGCCATTCACTCCAATGCGCCGATACAAGTTCGCTGCATTGCCATTCACTCCAATGCGCCGATTCCAGTTCGAAGCATTTCCATTCACTCCAATGCGCCGATTCCAGTTCGCTGCCTTGCCATTCACTCCATTGCGCCGATTCCAGTTCGCTGCATTGCCATTCACTCCAATGCGCCGAATCCAGTTCGCTGCATTACAATTCACCCCAATGCGCCGATTCCAGTTCGCTGCATTGCCATTCACCCCAATGCGCCGATACCCTTTTGCTGCATTGCTATTCACTCCTATGCGCCGATACCCGTTCGCTGCATTGCCGTTCACTCCAATGCGACGATTACCGTTCGCAGCATTGCCATTCACTCCAAGGCGCCGATTCCAGTTCGCTGCATTGCCATTCACTCCAAGGCGCCGATTCCAGTTCGCTGCATTGACATTCACTCCAAGGCGCGGATTCCAGTTTGCTGCATTGCCATACACTCCAAGTCGCCGATTCCACTTCGCTGCATTGCCATTCACTCCTGTGCACCGATTCCCGTTCGCTAAATTACAATTCACCCCAGTGCGCCGATTCCAGTTCGCTGCATTGCCATTCACCCCAATGCGCCGATTCCCGTTCGCTGCATTACAATTCACCCCAGTGCGCCGATTCCAGTTCGCTGCATTGCCATTCACCCCAATGCGCCGATACCCGTTCGCTGCATTGCCATTCACTCCAATGCGCCGATTCCAGTTCGCTGCATTTCCATTCACCCCAAAGCGCCGATTCCAGTTCACTGCATTGCCATTCACCCCAATGCGCCGATTACAGTTCGCTGCATTGTCTTTCACCCCAATGCGCCGATTCCAGTTCGCTGCATTGCTATTCACTCCAATGCGCCGATTCCATTTCCCTGCCTTGTCATTCACTCCAATGCGCCGAATACAGTTCGCTGCCGTGCCATTCACCCCACTTCTCTGATACACGTTCGCTGCATTGCAATTCACACCAATGCGCCGATACCCGTTCGCTGAATTGCCATTCACTCCAATGCGCCGATTACCTATCGCTGCATTGCCATTCACTCCAATGCGCCGATTGCCGTTCGCTGCATTGCCATTCAATCCAAGGCGCCGATTCCAGTTCGCTGCATTGCCATTCACTCCAATGCGCCGATTCCCGTTCTCTGCATTGCCATTCACTCCAATGCGCCGATTCCAGTTCGCTGCATTGCCATTCACTCCAAGGCGCCGATTCCAGTTCGCTGCATTGCCATTCAATCCAAGGCGCCGATTCCAGTTCGCTGCCTTGCCATTCACTCCAAAGCGCCGAGCGCCTATTCCAGTTCGCTGCATTGCCTTTCACTCGAAGGCGCCGATTCCAGTTCGCTGCATTGCCATTCACTCCAAGGCGCCGATTCCCGTTCGCTGCATTGCCATTCACTCCAAGGCGCCGATTCCAGTTCGCTGCATTGCCATTCACTCCAAGGCGCCGATTGCAGTTCGCTGCATTGCCCTTCACTCCAATGCGCCGATTCCAATTTGCTGCAATGCCATTCACTACAATGCGCCGATTCCATTTCGCTGCCTTGCCATTCACTCCAATGCGCCGAATCCAGTTCGCTGCATTGTTGCTATTCACTCCAATGCGCCGATTCCAGTTCGCTGCCTTGCCATTCACTCCAATGCGCCGAATACAGTTCGCTGCCTTGCCATTCATCCCAATTTTGCGATACTCGTTCGCTGCATTGCGATTCACTCCAATGCGCCGATACCCGTTCGCTGCATTGCCATTCACTCCAATGCGCCGATTACCGTTCGCTGCATTGCCATTCACTCCAAGGTGCCGATTCCAATTCACTGCCTTGCCATTCACTGCAATGCGCCGATTCCAGTTCGCTGCCTTGCCATTCACTCCAATGCGCCGATTGCAGTTCGCTGCATTGCCATTCACTCCAATGCGCCGATTCAAGTTCGCTGCCTTGCCATTCACTCCAATGCGCCGATTGCAGTTCACTGCATTGCCATTCACTCCAATGCGCCGATTGCAGTTCGCTGCATTGCCATTCACTCCAATGCGCCGATTCAAGTTCGCTGCCTTGCCATTCACTCCAATGCGCCGAATCCAGTTCGCTGCACTGTTGCCATTCACTCCAATGCGGTGATTCTTTTCGCTGCCTTGCTATTCACTCCAATGCGCCAATTGCAGTTCGCTGCATTGCCATTCATTCCAATGCGCCGATTCTAGTTCGCTGCATTTCCATTCACCCCAAAGCGCCGTTTCCAGTTCGCTGCGTTGCCATTCACTCCAATGCGTGATTCCAGTTCGCTGCATTGCCATTCACTCCAATGCGCCGATACAAGTTCGCTGCATTGCCATTCACTCCAATGCGCCGATTCCAGTTCGGAGCATTTCCATTCACTCCAATGCGCCGATTCCAGTTCGCTGCCTTGCCATTCACTCCATTGCGCCGAGTCCAGTTCGCTGCATTGCCATTCACTCCAATGCGCCGAATCCAGTTCGCTGCATTACAATTCACCCCAATGCGCCGGTTCCAGTTCGCTGCATTGCCATTCACCCCAATGCGCCGATACCCTTTTGCTGCATTGCTATTCACTCCTATGCGCCGATACCCGTTCGCTGCATTGCCGTTCACTCCAATGCGACGATTACCGTTCGCAGCATTGCCATTCACTCCAAGGCGCCGATTCCAGTTCGCTGCATTGCCATTCACTCCATTGCGCCGATTCCCGTTCGCTGCATTGCCATTCACTCCAATGCGCCGATTCCAGTTCGCTGCATTGCCATTCACTCCAAGGCGCCGATTCCAGTTCGCTGCATTGCCATTCAATCCAAGGCGCCGATTCCAGTTCGCTGCCTTGCCATTCACTCCAAAGCGCCGAGCGCCTATTCCAGTTCGCTGCATTGCCTTTCACTCGAAGGCGCCGATTCCAGTTCGCTGCATTGCCATTCACTCCAAGGCGCCGATTCCCGTTCACTGCATTGCCATTCACTCCAAGGCGCCGATTCCAGTTCGCTGCATTGCCATTCACTCCAAGGCGCCGA